>VXBJ01007802.1:285449-566364 GCA_013400055.1 Nycticryphes semicollaris
ATGTGACTCGCACATAATAATGCATAAAGGTGTCTTTCACTGTTCACCCACTCTAATCTTTCTTTTTTTTTTTTTTTCTGTGAACACAGCTGAATGCAAGTCAGTAACATATACCATTAATATGATGGAGCAGAACAGCTGGAGAGCAGCTTTCTCAGATTACATGAAGAGGGATGGTCAGAATACCCTGAGGGTTAAATAAGGCCTGTTCCCTCCCTACCTATTCCTGTAATTCAGGGCAAAGGACAATTAGCAATTTCCTACAAGTCCATCAATGAGAATGCATCTACAGGAATTTGTCCTGCTTTCATGGTTGGGTTTGGGGTTTTTTTTTTTGGGGAGGGGGGTTGTATTTTTTTTCCCAGTTAATATAAAAATGCTGGTAAGCTCTTGCTTATAACAGGAAAGCTTGGAAAGAAAAATGGTATGGTTGTAAATCTTGCCAACTTTTTGAGTGTAAACTTTGAAGAAAGGTGTCCTTCTATCAATTGCCTAGAAAGAACAAAGTAGTAGTTATATACCTTTCATTGAGAAAATATAATTCAACTGTGTTTTTCTGTAAATACGCAGACACATGAAAACAAACAGCAATTGTGAGTAATCCTTCTGCCAATCCCATAAATGAGATAGAGCTTTTATACAAAGCAAAGTACATGTTGAGGGCATCCTAGCAACATCTCCCATAGAAGGTTTGTATTGCTTGATGCCTCTCTAGTTAGATGATGAGAATGGATGTGTTCTATGCATACGTTTCTTTTATTCAGAACACGTGGATTATAAAATACTTGTTGGATTTTAGTTTTGGTTTGCTTTAAAAAAAGAAAAAAAAATGGTAGCAGAGTTGATAGTTATGTTAACTCTTTGAAGAATTAGCCATACCGAATCCTTAACAGTCCTAACTGCATTCCTTGCCATAGTGAATCAACTATTTATTATATCAGTGAAATGGTTTCATGTAGAAATAGCTCAACGGCTTCCTTCTAATTATCTGATATTCTTAATGATTACTGCAGGTCAGTTTGCTACTCAGTTGTTTCCATAAGGCAGTTTCCCTAACATTTTTAAAGACAAAAATCCTGTAGAAAGCGGTTGTTTCATTGGAACAAACCATCAAAGATCAATTATGATGCATCTTTATTGACATAGATCAGTCACCTGATGAAGAGGAGCAAAGCCAACAGAGGAGCATGTAAATTTTCTTCTGCTAGTTTGATGCAAGGGCATCTTCATGTAATAAATTATGAAGAGGTCCATGCGCCTAGTTTGTATGCTGACTTCAAAACAGGTTATCAGAATTCACCATGGTAGTTAGCACCAAATAATCAACTTTCTAGTGCCATGTTGTTTAGATAAAAGTCACTCCTGCTCTTTTCTTCTATCCACTGCTGGAATGCCTTTCTTTTATATTTTACACCTGTCTCTTAATTATGCTGCCATCATACAGCAATTGCTGAAGCTGAGGAGTGAATATGGAGGCTGTGCTAGCAGAGATTTGAGATACAGTGTAAACAATACTTTGGTGGTTGCCAGTGTATTATGGGGTTATTTTGACCTTTTCTGAACTCATTTGGATGATTTTAAGATCTGATATTTAAAAATACCAACTACTGAGAACTCCTTTATAGACCCCTGGGAGTTAGAAGTTGTGAGTGTCTCTGGAAACTGAGGACTACTGTAGTTAAAAGCAGCAGCAGCTGAATGGATCCCTGTGTTGTCACTGCTCTCAGTGGAGCTGCACATGCTGGCAAGGGACAAGACTTTTTTCCCCTCTTTAAAAAGGCAAAGTGAACACAGCCAAGGAGAACCATGAAGTGAGTTTGACTGTCTTGGTAGTGCAGAGGTGTATACTCCAACCAAGTGGTTGTAATGACACTAACTGCTGTATTTGAGGAAGAATGGAAAAACATTTGAGTTTTATTTTTATTATGAGGATTGTAATTAATGGGTTTTTAGACTGTGGAAGAGCTAGCCTTTAACACTGTAAGATTGTAAGGGCACAGTACAGTATAACTGAGCAATTCAGCCTCTCTAGTCAGCCTACTCCAAAATGCCAGATTTAGAGACTTATGATGATGTATTTGGAGAAACGTACTATTTAATTATACAGAAAAATAATAATTTTCACTTAAAATTTTAAATTACATATTCCATTATATATAGATGTGTGTTTATATATGTGGTGGGTTGGGGCACACCAGGTGCCCGCCAAGCTGCTCTATCATGCCTCTCCTCAGCTGGACAGGGGAGAGAAAATATAATGAAAGGCTCATGGGTCAAGATAAGGACAGGAAGAGGTCACTCAGTTACCATCATGGGCCAAAGAGACTGAAGTCAGGGAAAATTAGTTTAATTTATTATTACCAATCAAATCAGAGTAGGATCATTAGAAATAAAAACTATATCTTAAAACACCTTTCCCCCACCCCTACCTTCTTCCCGGGCTCAACTTCACTCTCAATTTTTCTACCTCCTCCCACAATGCTGTGCAGGGGGATTGGAAATGGGGGTTGTGGTCAGTTCATCACACATTGTCTCTGCTACTCCTTCCTCCTCAGGCAGAGGACTCCTCACACTTCTTCTGCTCCAACATGAGGTCCTTCCCACAGGAGACAGTTTTCCATTAATTTCTCCAATGTGAGTCCTTCCCACAGGCTGCAATAACTCACAAACTGCTCCAGCATGGATTTCTTCCATGGGGTGCAGTCCTTCAGGAATAGATTGCTCCAGTGTGGGTCCCCCATGGGGTTACAAATCCTGCCAGCAAACCTGCTCCAGTGTGGATTCCTCTCTACGGGGTCACAGGTCCTGCCAGGAGACTGCTCCACTGGAGCAGCCTCCTTTGAGCATCCACTTGTTCCAGTGTGGGGTCCTCCATGGGCTGCAGGTGAGATATCTGCTTCACTGTTAACCTCCATGGAGCACCTCCTACCCCTTTTTCTTCACTGACCTTGGCATCTGCAGAGTTGTTTCGCTCATATATATCTCAGTTATTTCTGTGGCTGTAGTAGCTGTTGCACAGTTTTTCCCTCTTCTTAAGTACATTATCTCAGAGGTGCTGTCACTGTTGCTGATGGGCTCAACCTTGGCCAGTGGCAGATCTGTCTTGGAGCTGGCTGGCACTGGCTCTTTTAGGCACATGGGAAGTTTCTAGCAGCTTCATATAGAAGCCCCCCCCTGCTACCAAAACCTTGCCACACAAGCCAAATACAATATATTTTATATAGCTGACTGAAATAAGCATAACTATCAGAAATGGTGGCCATGTGAAAGCAAACAAGCAAATCTGCGATTGCTAATAATTTTTCTGATACGTTTCAGTTTTCATTGTGAGAATTGCTATGTTTAGAAAGACTTGTTCAGACTACAATGCTTACTCTGACCTATTGTAATTTATCAGAGCTGATATCCAAGCTGTGCTGCACAGCATGATATGGACATTTTGATTTTCTGACCCCATTTCTGAATTATGACATTTGATTCCTGATAGATTCCATTTATTTCCAGTAGAGGAAGACTCCACTTTGCCAAAAGCAATAAGAAGTTGCTTCATGTTCAATACCAAAACAAGACAAGTTAACCTTTGAACTTTGAAAATTAGTTCTCCAAAAATGTGAAAGGTACTAATAAAGATGGATTTCATGGATAAAAAAAGCACAGAATATGGGATCCGGTTCATTTATTAAATATTCATAATAATGATTAAGAGAAAGCAGACTAGTTTTCAGCCCTTTCCTCTGCATCAACTTGCCAATATATCTAACAGCAAGACATCTGCAAATACAAAAGAAAACAGGCATTCTTTTCAGTTGTGTATTAGCATACACAGTGTATATAGGAGAGAATCTGCTCTGAAGGTTTCCCCAAGGAGAGAGACCAACACAGAGCAAAGTAGTAGTAAAACTATGTGTTATGCATTCCTCCGAATAATGCTGTGTTAGGAAAGTAAATTTAAGTTTTGTTCCCTTTTAGGATAGAAAATGCTACAGATGTTCCATATGACAGATAACTTCTTGTTTTATATTTCTAGAAGGAAGGGATGGAGGGAAAACATATATTCTTTTTTTTCACAACTGGTGCTACTGAGCCCAGCTTATTAAAGTGTTTCAGTTTGGCTATGGATCGAGCGGGTCGTGTTAGTCTGTTACTTGGTGAACAGCCATTAACACCTTTGCAATTAACACAGACTGAAACCAGACAATAGATGCTCAGTTTAAGTGAGATCAATTTCTTTCAAGTCTACATAAATTAGATCACCATTTTTAATGTCTGGTCTGAGAGTACCTTGCAATAAACAGTGTGGCAATTATTTAGTTGTCTTTGAGAATGAAGGTGTGAATAGAATCTTGACTAGTTTTGAAAGTAACTCAACAAAAATAGTAGATATGTCTAATCAGATATTTTGGCCTGTATGACAGTTACAGTAAAAGCTGGAAATCTAGTTGTCACCTATACAACTTTTTGTCTTTTTAGGGGGACAATTTTTCTTCCAAAAGAATCTCCCCTGCCTAAGTTCAGATGATAATGTCACTTAGGATGGCTCCGGTGGATTCATGACAATCAATGGATATGGTTCTGTCCCCAAACACCATAGAAGGGCTAACAGAATAGGGTATTTGGGATCTGTCTTAGCAACCGAAGTACAGGCTCTGGAATGTCAATATTAAGTCCATAACAAATGTGCTTCTTCTAAGATGTTTAAACAGTGAATGGGGGAGACTGAGATAAGCTTTGCTATCCGCCCCAGCCAGAGGGAAAAGCTTTGACAAAAGGAAGGAGCAGACAACTGAGCTGAAACTGATGTGGCTGCTCAGATCCAAAGCTAATCCTGTGTTTGTGTGTGCTAGAATTACGACTTTAAAGTTAATTTGTTAAGGTCCTTGCAGTTTTGCAAGTATCAGTTTTTACCACGTCCAAAATAAACATTGTTCTCCATGAACTGCAAATACCTTGGACAGTCAAGACTAAAACTGGTTTATCTTTCAAAAAGATTTAAATTTTGTTCTCCCTATCTCCCCTCCTAAAAATCCAAAACCATTCTTCTTTTTCCTCTTGCTCATAAACCCAGTCACCAAAAACTTCTGATAGAAAATCTTGATTCAGCCTTGAAAGTTATTTCTTCCCTTAGGAATAGTAGGATTCTTTATTTCCCTTTTTCTTTTCTTTCTTTTTTTTTTTTTCTTCAAATATGTTGTTTGTCCACATCAGGGAGTGGACATCATGCTGGAAGGAGATCCTACTATTAACTGTAATCTGATGTTGTTCTGCTGAAATATATCAGTTATTTTTAAGAATGTAGAAAGATGTCCTAGTTGTGGAAACCTGGTGGTGATGCAAGAATGCTAGAAAAGCTTTGTCCTAGTTGCTGAAGGCCAGACAAAAACATTTACTTTCCCTCCCTCCTTTTTGGCCTTTTTTTGTCTTTAGTGTGAGGTAAGATTTTGTTTTTCCTGTGTATACCATTGGCAGGTAAGTGTGGAGGTGAGGCTGGCAGAGGGGCAAGGTGCAGGTTTCAATGTAGAGCTGCTTTAAGCCAGTTGAGAGGAAACGTCTCCTATCTGCAGCTTTCCTCTGATCTTCATCAGCATCTGCGTCAGTGTGATTATAATCACATTCGTTAGATGATTATGTTGTAATCTCTTGGAGGTGTTAAGGGTTTATTTGGTGTTTGTAGACTGATGGCTAATGGGCTTTGTTGGGCTGTTTAAATGGAAGTTTCCCACAATCTGATACTAAAATGGAGGCTTTGAGTGAGGCTTTTATCGCTCTTTCACCAGTGTCATCAAGAACTTCCCTTTCCTCCCTGGAAATGGAATTTCATGCTGTGTGTTTCTAACCCAAGCGTTACATCAATCAGCAATCTAGTAGAAGTTTGTGGTTCTAACAAAAAGAGCATTTCACATGCTGTGAAGTGGTTTCCTAGTCTGGCATTTATGTCTATCCCAGACCCTATGGAAACTACTTAAACTGGAACTTGCCTTCGATTTACTATTCTCAACTTTTATAACTTGGTATCAGACAAGTTTTCACAGCTGGTTCTCAATGCCTTTCCTGCAATTAAAGAGATTATATGCAGGATGTGTTTGACAAGAGGGCAGTGTCCAAAGTCCTTATTCCTTGTGTGGCATTAAGATGCCAGAGTAAACAAATCAGCAATGAGTGCAATTGCTAACCCCAGCAAAAAGGAATACATGCTTTTGTTGTACAGCACATTTGTGTTGTCAGCAAATCTCAGTGCACTTGGCAAGGAAGTCTGTGCCCATTTAAAAATGAGGAAAATGAGGTACTAAGAGGTGAATTGCTTTAATATAACAGGCTACAATTACAATTCACTCTCCTGTGTTTGGAGTAGTGTTAGACAAGATCTCCCTTTTAAAAAACAGCAAAAAAATATCGATTACATATTGTAGTCATTTCTTCACAAACAGAAGAAAACTCTCTAAATTGGAGAGACATGGATTTAATGGTTAGACCACTTGGTGGATAAGGAATTCCAAGAGTTGTGGTCAATGGCTCAATATTCAAGTGGTGAGCAATGATGAGTGGTGTTCCTCAGGAGCTGGTGCTGTTTAACATCTTTATTGGTGATATGGACAGCAGGATTGAGTGCATTCTCGGCAAGTTTGCTACGTTGACAGCAAACTATATGGTACATACTGGAGGGAAGAGATGCCATCCAGAGGGACCTGGAGGTGGGCCTGTGCAAACCTCATGAAGTTCAAGGCCAAGTGCAAGGTCCTCCTGTACATGGGTCTGGGCAATCCCAAGCACAAATACAGGTTGCATGGAAAAACAGCTTGAGAGCAGCCCTGAGGATAAGGACTTGGAGGAGTTGGTAGATGAGAAGCTCGGCATGATCTGGCAATGTATGCTCGTGGCCCAGAAAGCTGAACAGCATCCTGGGTTACATCAAAAGAAGCGTGGTCAGCAGGTTGAGGGAGGTAATTCTGCCCCTCTAATCTGCTTTGGTGACACCCCACCTGGAGTACTGCACCCAGCTCTGGGATCCCCAACATAAGGAGGACATGGACAGAATGGGTTCAGTGGAGGGCCATAGAGATGATCAGAGGGCTAGAGTGCCTCTCCTATGAAAACAGGCTGAGAGAGTTCGGATTGTTCAGCCTGGAGAAGAGAAAGCTCTGGGGAGACCTTATTTCACTTAAGGGGAGGGGCTATGGGAAAGATGGAGAGGGACTCTTTATCAGGGAGTAGCAATAGGATGAGGGGTAACAGCTTTAAACTGAAAGGGGTAATTTAGATTAGATATTAGGAAGAAATTCTTCACTCTGAGGGTGGTGAGGCACTGGAAGAGGTTGCCTGTAGAAGCATATTTTTTAAAAAAATATGGGGAATTGTGAATTTTCTTTTTTTTGTTTAAATTGCATAAAATATTTATTGAATATAGAATGTGGGATTGAACTAATTTTCCGCTTTCTGTGTTTCAGTTCCAATGCTGACCAGAAGATTTGATGTACTAGTTAATGTACATAACTCCTAATTCAGTGAGGTGCTCAGCATTCATAATGCCAATGAAAGTTGTAATTTTTTTCAGGATCAGGTCATATATTTATCAGTGCAGCCTTAGTTATTATAGTAGTTTCAAGAGGAAAAAAAAAAAAAAAAAACACAAAACAAACAACTTCATAAAATTATTATGAGGTTTTGTTAAGAGTAGAAGGCAAAGTTTTGGAAAACTTTTTCTTTCCCCTTAAGCTTTTAGTAACCCCTACCTCACAAACTGACAGGGACATCAGTGCTGTCTGCATTTTTTTCTTCAAAAGTTTTCACTCTCCTTCTTTAGAAGAGTAATTTTTGAGGCAGCCATGACAGCTCTGTCATTTCACTCACACCTCTAAATTTCTCTTTCTGTTGTCAGTTAGCAGACAGCAGTCACAGTATCTTGATGATCGTGATTGATGGCAAAATATGAGAATTGTAAAAAGGGCATTGAACATTATGTCTAAAACAATCATTTTATGCTTTTATTTTTGTAAGTACAATAAGAAGTTAGAAAGGCACCTGTTTACCTGTGGGTCTTACAATTTTTTTTTGCATTATATAGATATATCTAGAAATATTTTTCTTAATTGTAAACCTAAGTACTGAAGGTTGTCGGCACATTTAATCTCAATTCAGTATTTATGATATTTTGCCAGTGTTTTACTGTTTTTCAAATTTCATTTTAAATGACTAATTTCCCATCAAACCCCAGGGCTTAAATGACAAGCAAGGAGCTGAGAGCAATAGCAAGAAGAATCTGAGTTATATTTTCCTTGAAAGAGCTTTATATGTTCTTGGAAAGCAAGACACATCAATTATATTGTAAGTAAATAAAATACATATTTGGTGAAGGAGAAATGGCTATTTAGCTTTCGTGTCAGCAAAATACAGAATGGGATAGAAAACACCAAAGGAAGCTTTTATTTTTTTTTTTTTTTCATCCTCTCCAGTCAGTCCTGTGCATGAAATTTATTACAAATTATTTTCAGGAAGAAAGCAACCAAACTCTATGAGTTTGAGTGCTATGTGATGGCCATTGGATTTTTCCGCTTATACGAAGTAATCGCCTATTGATCTTTGAAAATCAGCACATTCTAGTAGCTGGTTTTCTTGGTGTTTAACAGCAATATTTGAAGATGAATAAACATCACTTGCATTCCATTGTTCCATATTGTCTATACCGATGGCTATAGTCTTGTTTGTTTACAAGCATCCTTACACAATATCTATCTTTTATGGTTTTGGATGGCTATATGAGGCAAAAGGGCTATTTTTGCTATGTACGTGATGAGTTATGTAAGAGTTGTTTATTTTTTAAATGCTTGCAAATGGCACAGCTATGTGGGCAAATTGTTTATTGTGAATACAGTCATATCATAAAGAAGTCTTGCTTGCTATATAACTTATTCTGAGCAGGCAACTGCTAAAAGTTGTACCCACAAAAGATCTCGTATTGATACAGGCTGCGTGTCCAGAAGGATGTTGATTCTAGGGCTGATATTCTGGCAGCTACACTGGCAAAGCCTTTTATATCTGGGTCATGTATCAGGAGAGCTGTCATGTTACCCACCAGTGTGCAGTAATTATTAAATGTGGGTCCTGTGGAGACTGGTGCTGTGAAGGGAGGCACCTTCTAGATGATAGCTGGTAACGGTTACAGTCTAGGATTGTCAAAGGGCTCAGAGATATTTACCTACTCCTTTAGGGATGAGAAGTGAAGATACTGGGGAAAAGCCAGCAGATTCCAGTAAATTTTTCGAAGAATGCAGCTAAGTGAAGGAGTCGAGATTAATCTTTTCCATTCGGAATAGGTCTTAAAAATGTCTCCGGCCACAAATTTAAAGACATGCTCTAGTGTTACCCAGAAATAACTTGAAAAACTTGTCTTCGCTGTTAGTTTGAAATGAACGTTGTGCACAGCTTCAGCGTGGGACATAGATTCCCTGCATCTGCTATGACAGGAATGGGTTGCAGCGTTACTTTGTGACTTTGTAGCATGATCTTTCTTGGAGCTTTCTCTGGTTTCAGTCCCTATTCTGGCTGAAAATTGAGAAGTTTGCGAAACTCACGTTGTGAGGTTAGGTAGAAAGAAAAACAGGGAGGCACGTGTAGGGTGTATTCTACTTTTAGTAGCACATATGTGTGCCATCTGGTTTGGGCTGGACTACAACACTAGGGACTGAATTGTGTGTATTCCAGGCTAAAAGATGTGTGGCTCCAGGAAAATCTTAGTGGTTTCAGTTTCTCAGCGTGTTTGCTTGGGACCGCTTGCAGAACTGCAAAAGAATGGCCTCTTCAAAGGACCATGTCATTTTCATAAACAGTTCCCCTATTTCTTGGGAAACTGCAAGGTGGCATTTTACTTCATAACAAAGTAGTCAAATTCAAGAAATGTTAACAGTACAGATGACACATATGCTGTTGAAAAAGAATATTGAGTTAATACAAAAGGTGAATCTAAGACACATGAATCACTGAAAGTTCTTTGGCACAGAAATTACTCACAAAGTTGTTTAAAGTCATGAACAGAAGGGTTGGGGGGAAGGAGATTTGTTTTATATCGCTATTTGATTTTATATTCAAATTGTAGAAATCTGGTTTGATGATCATTTTTTGAACATAGAATCATGGGAAATATTTTGTTTTCCCTGAGAGCCAAGGCGATGTATTTATTTCAAGTTTTATTAAATGAGTTATAAATTTTCCTAGCAATTTACTCATAGCTCAAGAGGTTTAATTTGCATGTGTTGCCTTTTACAATATGCTTTTCGTAATGTTGCAGATGCTTCTTCCCTAGCTTCAGTAAACAACAGGCAGTTGGCCAGGTTTTTGACTGAACGTTTGCCAACTCTGGGAAATATTAGTTAACTCTCTAGTGGCCACAGAATGTTTTTTAGCCGATTTTATCCAAAAGAATCTGTGAGGATTAAAAATAAGGTGAAGCAAAAACATAAGAGAAACCAGTAATTTGCTGGTCTAAACACAGGAAAAGAAGTTTCTTTCTGCATTACAATAATATTAGGTTTTCTTTTTTTAACATTTATTTCTAAAATGGGTTGTCAAAAAAATATTTGAAAATTGATGATAATAATATTATTAAGCATTTCTTTCTTCAGATTAGTGAAGGATTTTTAGTCTTGGAGGCACTGGAATGCAGTTAGTTTCACTCTTAGTGTTCTGCCCTGATTTTGAAAAACCCACAAGGAGATTTATTTCTTCAACCCAGTAATCCAGTCCATAACAGGGATATTTTGCAGGTAGGATGGCAGGTTGTTTTGTGAGACGTAGAGGTAACAAAGTTTGGTTTCCTACGGATTTATGCCTAGAGATGATGATGCAGTAGAACTCGGCTACCATCTCTGTGTCCTATGTGGTGCTTTCAGCTTTCTTCCAGGAGTCTGTCTTTTTGGGGCTGTCTCTTGAACAAGTCATGTCGTATTCTCTTCCAGTCTAGAGCTACCTCCTTGCTGATTGTTCAGCTGCTGCCAGTGTAATGTGTGATGACCAAATTTATGTTTCTTTCTCTAAGTGGTAGATTCAGTGTGTTTCACTCTCTCTCATTGAGCCTTTCATCATTGTGGTATTTCTGGGAACGTAAAGTGATTTCAAAATTTGTTGAAGTTGGTGAATTTGCCTCAAAGCTGTGGTTCGAAAGATGTATGCAAGGATGGCTTGTCAGTGTGCTTGCATTAAGGACAAAAAGAAATGAGGCCAATCATGAATTAAAAAAGAAATAAAGTCAAACATCTTCAGTATCTGGCGTGACATGCACCAGGAAATAATTGCAGGTGGTCCCATGATTAAATGCTGTCAGCGTAAGTGGGGCAAAAGGACAAGCTGAAGGAATGAATTGACTTTGAATTACCTCACTTGACATTCACCACTCTTGAAAAACTTGTATCTGTGGGTCTGTGAACACATTGTGGATAACTGTTTTGAACAGATGATCATAAATGAAGCATGGTGTAACATCCATTGAGAAGTGACACTTAAGAGGTGGAAAATTCTGAATCCTTTTGGTATTTATCCAGGTTAGACAAGGTGCTTTGGGCATCTGAATAGGTCTGCATTTTTACTGGTGTTACTTTTTGCTCCACAAGTTCTCTGATGGTGTGTGGTAGCTTTGGGCTGAAATTAAAAACAGTGAAGAAAAACACATCAGTGATTCTTCATGCCTAATGCACTGCTGTATTCTTCAGATTCATTTATTCATATTAACCCTTCCACAGTTCCTCATTTGTGCAGAGGTATTACACTCCATACCTGAAGACTGTAATGGAGTAGGACAAATGAAATAGTCTCGAGAGCAGATGATTGCTTGTACATACCCTTCTGATCTTCCTTTCAAGCTGGAAGGAAAAGCAGTGACTATGTACAACCAAAAAAAATAAAAAGAAAAAGAAGAAGAAAGAAAAAGTTGTGATTTTACAAGTTTTGTGTTAGAAAAGTTACCTTGTAGTTTCTCAAGCAAATTTAAAGCGAGGTTTGAGTGGTGTCACTGTTAGGATCCAGAGAAGATGAATATCAGATGATTTGTTCTGTCTTTCGTAGCAGAAACATGGCGCATTGCTGGCGTGATGTCATAAACTGATGTCTTAGTGCGTCCTGCAGGAATTATGTGCCCTTTTACTTTTCTAACAAATAGCACCTATGACCCATTGAATTTCACTTAGACTGGATGAATCTGTTTTCCCCAACATTTCTCATTTTCTGCTTCCCTCTGTCTTTTCCCTTACGTGATACTGGGGAGGGAGGAGTGTTGCTTAGCAACCAGTTGGAAGCGGTCAGTTCAGGTGTAAATATTAAACCTTTTCAACTATGGTGAGTTTATGGTAGAAAATGGAAAAGTGTTCCATTTCTTTCTCATGAAAATTGAGGCAAAGTGGTGACGTAAATCCTTTTTGATAATCAGGACAAAATGGGGACCTCAGCTTCTCTGAGTTTTCTTCTCCATGTGCAGGAGCCAAACTTCTTATTCTCTGGTAACTAAGAGGGTGCCCATGGAGAGTCCTATGGACCTCCAGAATGATATTTTTTCTGTGTGTGTGGTTTAGGTTTTTTTCAAATATTGTGTTAGAGCTTGAGACAGCAAGTTTGGAGACTAAGTCAGTCATGTATTATCACTACTTACTACAGAAATATAAGCGATTTTTTTTCCTAAATGTTATTAATGTGCTTTATAATTTTTAGATGGAAGACAGTAGAAAGCACAATGCATCACTGCTTGTTATGCTGCTGCAGAAATTATGAACGAACACTAAACTCCACGATTGCAGCTTAATGCTATTGCTGAAAAGGGAGAAAATATGTGCCATTGCACGTGGTTTGAAAAATGTACTTGTGTAGTACTTCAAGTGAATGCCTGATTTCAGTAAGCATTTATGTTATAATGCTCATGAAATCCAGTCTTTAGATAAGTAGAAGGACTTGAAACCATAGATAGCTATTCTGATTTGCTTAAAGCAAGGAACTGAAAAGTGTGTGTCCCACTGTATTTATTTATACATACTATGTTCATAACTAGAAGTCTGAGTTAAGGCAAGACCTAGGCATATGTTAACCTGGAAACCAATATTTTGTGCCCTGAAAGATGAGGAGAGTGAGTGAGGTGTAAAATACCTCACCAAAGATCATTTACTAATCATTTAACTGCAGCAATAAGAAGCCTGTCTTCTGACTCTGTGTCCCAGTTGCCCAGCCCACAGTTCTCTGTTCAGGCACCATTGTACCATTTGGGGCTGTCTGCCCCATGGATGTGCATGGATTATCTTGGGTGTTACTGATTGCCCAAAAGTGCAAGGTTGGCAAATAAATGAAAGAAGCCGTATTGGTCTGCTAGCTTCAAATCCGACTGGAAGTTGTTCCTGATATAAAGTGTTTAGTGAAATGATATGTGCAATCATATTCCAATTGTTTACTAACAAGGAAATGAGAATATTCAAGAATTTTCAATAGTATTTTCTTGGAATGCAGACTGTATGAATTTTGATTGATATGACACTTTAGAACTATAACTGAAATTGTATTTGTTACAAAGGAATGACCACTGAATCAATTTCTTTAGTATATATTTCTTTAGGCTTGCATCATTAATATTCAAAGGGAGAAGGTTTTTTACATTGTGCTGTAGTTTATACTAATGCGGGTTCATTTGCTTCCATGTTATTAAATCACTTTTTCTATTGAAAAGATAAAATGATGCAGCATTGTTCAAGTGTTGCACCGAACAGTAGCAATGTGCAGTTTGGTATCTACCACGATTCCAAAGCGATAAATACATGAATAAAAAAATCAAAGATAGGAAGCAGGATTTTCCTTTGATTTCCACAGACACAGCATGCCGTTGGTATAACAGAAATCTAATAGCAAGATACAAATTTGCTTGTATTTGCTAGCTGTTCAATGCAACAACTAGTGTAGTCTGTATTTCTAAGATGATCAGAAGGTGCTTCTTAACTCAAAATTTATGTGTGTGTATATATCTATATAAAAGAAATAAATTCAGTCTTATTGCATAAAATACATACTTCTAAAACTATTTTCTGTATATAACGCTTCAGGTGTTTGGCTCAGACTGAAAGTCTATTTACAACCCTCAACACTTTTCTAAAATAACAATTAGATGCATTTAGCATTCTCTTCTGCTTCTATCCTGCAGTCATGCACATGTTTAACTGGATGCATGTGACTAATCTCTTTGAAGTAATTGAGAATTACTCTAATAAGTAGACGTTTAGAATGCACATGGCTTTATAATGGCTTTGTTGACTTAAATTCTTTAATGATTTCACTTAATAAAAATTCATGGGCAGCCTGAACTCAACCTAGGAGCCCATTTTCAGTGTTTCTGTTTGGCTCTCTCTGGTTGTTCAGAGGAAACTTGCCAAAAGGAAATGCAACCCTCAAGACCTTAAGCAGTCTGAACGTGGGTGCTGCTTATGAATGGGAGAGTTCATATTTTCCTCCAGGTTTTATTGGAATTAAGGTTAATACTTCCCTATACACCTTAAATTTGAAAATGCTTCATAGATGTGCTTAGTTTAAAAATAAAAAGTTTTCCTTCTACCCTCCCAAACAAACTTGTGACCTCCAATGTAATACTTTTCCCTTTGGTGTCATTTGCAAAAATACCTGTAATGAATCTTAAAGGGCCCGGGGAGGGAGAGGGGGAATAATAATCTCCTTGCCACATTGCCACGAAAGAAAACCTTAAATTATTATTATTTTTAAAACTAGGGAGGCACGTGTAGGTGCGAAGAGTTACAACAACCTTTTTAATACAAATTTGTTTGGAAAACAGAATGTTCAGAAAATACTATTTTTAAAGTATCTCAGCTAAAGTATCAGAGCTGGCTGATATTTTATGCGCTTATGCGTCTGTCTGGGAGGACTTCAATTTATATCTTTATCATAATGAATGGCAGAAAATTCTTGAATCTGATCTGATTGCAGTATCGTTCATGTGCCTATACAAATAAAATAGATGTATAAAGTTCTTCGACTCCTAGTTCTCAATTTTGTTAGTATTTTAGGCTTTAAATAGTTTGCTTACCTGCTAACATTAATCAACAAAGCTATTGAGAAATGTGCCAGCTTTATCAATACCTTTATTTTGGTTTATCAATATTTTATTTCGGTTTATGATGTTTATTCTGTTTCTATTTTACATGTTATGTTTTTGCTCTCACTTGTGTCATATAATCTCTTTAGAGCTTTGAATTAGAAGCAACAGTGTGGAGATTCCCCATATACTACTAAAGGGTCAATAGCAAAATTAAAATGCTTACATATGGTAGAGAAAATAGTTTTGTCTTGATCTTACGTGTTTCCTCAGTTGGTTAGTGGTGAACTGCTGTCAAGGGCTCAGTCCTCTTCGTGCTGTGTCAGGTGATGAGTGGCATGAACACTTACCATTCCCACATGGCTATTATTTTGTAGAGGCTCTCAATGGTTGATTAGCTGATTTTCATGCTTGATGTAAAGCTGCACACATCGTGTGTGTTATTCTGAAACCATTATATCCAATTCTGTAGGTAAACATGTAAACATTAGATAACTTCTGGATCCAAACCAACAGGCTGTGGCACAGCTAGAAGTGCGAGAGAGCTGCACTACGCTGAACCACCTTGGCAATGAAGGCCTCACTCATGGAGTGAAGGAAAGAGATGTAGATCCTGTCAGTATGTACTTCACAAGGCCTATCCCACTTGCAGTGAGGTGGTGAGAACCTGATGGTCCTGCTGCTTTAACAAGTACTGTCATTAGTCACTGTCTTGACGTACACATTTCTGCATGAGGGACACAAAGAGAAAGAAGGCATTAGCATCTTTCATGCAGGAAGAGCATTGTTGGCTTCTGCGCATTGGGAAGCATAAATCTTGATTTTGCCACCAAACAAAATTATTTCTGTTAATTCAGCAGCCAGTGTTGAAATGAGAGATCTGAGAAAGGGACTTTGGATGCTTTTTATGAAGCATCTTTTATTAACCTCTGTTTTCACTACAATATGTGTTTATAGTGCAAAATAATAACATTACTGAAACTTCGGGTAATGTTCTTTGTAGTTAATTCTAAGTTTCACCCTGTGTGAAAGGCAGAGGCTGTGGAAGTAGAACCACCTGTGGAGGTTGCTACTACTCAGGGGGGGCTCTTTCTCTTGTGTGTGTGGCTTGTGGTTGCTTTACAGAGGTTACTATATCATGATCTTCATTGCTGTGGTGGTAGGTCCTTATCTCTCTGTGCCTTTTTATTTGATTTAATGGGGGGAAAAAAAAAAGTTTTGAGTAAACTAAATGTAACTTAAAGTGTTCATGGGAATTAAGTGTATTCTGTGACACAAGCTGTCAGGTTTCAGGGATTCTAATGGGAGTTGAGGAGACCTGAGTTAAAATAGCTTAAATGAGATCAAGGTGCCTGGCCTTGCTGTGATTCGCTGGTAGAGCTTTAGAAGAGATGCTGAGTTTAAAGTTGGGTTTTAAAACAGAATATATTAAACTGAGGAGAAAGGGGCACTAAGACCTTCTTTGACAACCCCTGTCAGTAGACCAGAAAAAACATTTGGTACTGGAGCCCTTTCAACAAGACTAGTCTAATATAATACACAAATTACATGTTAAATGATGGGGCTGTATCTGTAGAGCCCTATTGCTGCTGAGGTTGGGTCATTCCGTGCTTTTTGCCCAGAAATGGTGATTTGTAAGGCTCCATGCATAGATATCTTTGAAAAGCTTTTATTTTGTTTTGACGCTTTATTTATACAGAAGGTGTACTCATAGACTGGAAAGGATTTAGACCAGAAAAAAAAAAATTAGTAATAAAAGGAAAACAGAATGAAAGAATGCATAAATCTGAACTGATTTTTGCAGGGAAAATAAAAGAAAATGGAGAAAAGAAACAAAGTGTGGCAACTTGAAAGGTGAGATTATACCACTAATTTCTCTAAAGGTAACATAGGTCACGTAACTAAACATGGGCAAAAAAATCATGAAGAACCACCCTCCAACTGTATGCATAATTGCATATTATAAAGATAAACACAAGTAAGTATAAATGAAGTTAAAGACGTTAAGACACCCTACTGCTACTTCTGCTTCCCACCAGCCCCATACCTTGTCAGTAATATTATTGTACTTCTCTAATTTTGACTTATAGAGCGTGCACTGGTGAATGACCAAGGTTTAAACATTCATTCGATATTAGCATGTATAAGAAATGTAGGATACTTTCATTAATTGGATTAGGGTTATATGTGTTTCATTTAAAAGCTGCGGCGATCACTAATGGAATGACCTTGAAGTCATTATCTGTTAAGAAGCAGGAGAAAAGATTGTTCTTCATGTTCAGCTGTATTTGTCATTACCTGTGAATATAATTTTCAGATAAAATATAGTTCCCGCTCTCCAACTTCTTTTTTTTTTCTTTTTTTTTTTTTTTTTCCCCCAGGCAAAGGGTTGGCTGGTCTAAATTCTTCCACTGACCATTATATTTTGTTACACTAGGTCTAAAAAGTGCATTTTTGGCCAGCTTTATTTGTAAGCTGTGATTTTTAAACCAAGAACACTGAATACTCTTCATTATTTGCTTTTTTCCTTTTCAGCCCTCCTTTTTAAATTTTCACATCCTAGCCTTTCCAAAGACAGTGAAGCCATGTATTTCAGACACCATAGCGTTACTCAGAAATCCACCAACTGGTATTACTATGCTGTGTACTAATAATACCAGTATGTAACTGGTATTATTATGCTGGGCTGTACCTACCAGGAGGTTCAGAGCACCATTCCTTTGAATTTTGTACTTTATCTCAATAAGGATGTAGCAAATTAGTATTGTTAGTAGGTCAGCTTGATTTTTAGTCCCCTAACCTCCTGACATGCAGATCTTTTCGCTATCAAAACCAAACCGGTTGCTTTGCTTCACATCATCGTTTTATTTGTCTGCCCCTACTACGGTTGCCACGCAGCATTTGCAGAAATGCATGTACACAGAAGAAAACAACTTGAAACAAAATTACAGATTTAGCAATAGACGCTACTTATTCTTCTTTCTTCTCTCAGAAAGTTTTCCTCAACCAAGGATCAGCAGAAACATTGTGTGACTCGAGTGATGAGATGCAGAACACAACATTGACTTCTGATGAAAAAGACAGGAGTAGTACATCCATAGATTTCAGGGTAAAAAAACAGTTTCTCAACAGCATTTGTACTACCTAATATCTGGATAAATCCCCAGGCCCAGCAAAGTCTAATCCTGACAATTTTTCTGCTCTGATTGAATCAAGCTAAGAGCACCTTTGGGATGACTTGAATTTTATAACTCAGCACCATGGTCAAACCCGACCCCACTGAGTCAGGCAGAAGCAGACAGCACAACGGAGGGACTGTGCTCTTTTTCCAGGGGACAGAGAGTGAGCACGTTGTGGTACTGATGAGGAGACCACATCTTCTTCCCCACAGTAAAACTGCCTCTGATTCTTTGGGATAGTAATAGGGCTTTCTAAGACCTGAGGACTGAACTATAGTAGTGCTTTTGGATATGCTGTACCTCTTTTGGTCAGAGCTTTTATCTGTCTCCTATAATGTCTTAGGTATGAGTAACAAATACAGGAGTGTTTTTTGCTGTTGTTTTTGTTTTTTTAAACAAACAAACAACAACAACAAAAAGTAGTCCTGGTTGTCTACCTCAGCTTGGTGGTAGGCGTACCTTATTTGGAAGACTTTGCAGGTGCAGCACATCAGTTGACTAAAGCAAAAGGCAATAAACGTGGCCAGCTGGTAACTAATTAATAATGGAAGGAAAAAAACAATGCTTCTTTCTGAAGGGAGAGGAATTTGGTGACTGATGAGGAAGTGCTTTCTGGGCACATTTTCATATTGAATGGTAGCACTGGACCTGATTAATTAAAGAAAACCTATTTACTGTTCTAGTAGGTTTTGATTAAGATCATAGAAAATCCAGGATAGCGTCTGTTGGGTGAGCTTTCCTTTTTTTAGTAGCATGCCTGTTTTCAGCTCTCATTTAATATTTAAATTTCCCCTTTGTCACCCTACCAACTGGGCATTAATTGCTGGTATTCACGGAAGAGGGAAGATAGATGAAATATTTCAGGTAAGTCATCTGATCCAATTTGGAAAGGTTTCTGTGAGGAAAGAACAGCTTTTGATTTATAAGGGAAGGTTGTCTGTTATCAAGATATACATGTTGGAATTTATTATCAAGAATCTGCTTTTAATTTTAGAGATTGTTTACCTAAACTACTATATGTCAGAGCTCAGGACAAATTTCTGCTTAGCATTTAATTTTAGATACTTGCCATAGTGGACAGTAAAAAATGGGTCCCCAGAATTCGTAGCATCATTATGAATCTTACCTTCTGGCAGCCCCTGCCCGCAGTTCGTCTTTGAAATCTCCTTGGTGCTTGTTAACCCTGCTCTGACATGTAAGAGCTCCCATTTATTTATTGGACTTTGTCCATTTATGAAAAAGTACAGGAATTATTAATGGGTTAGTATCTATTAATGCATTACTTGGGTAGAATTCAAATTCCAATATTTATGGTAAACCCCTCTATAATGAAATGAGCGCAGGAACAGGAAGGCTGATCCTTAAAGTTAAGTGTCTTTTGCTATAAGAACAATTGTCTGTAATATATGGTCTTACCAGCTTTGTATTTATAACCATAAATAAGAAATAAGCACTTTATGTATGAAGGGAAATGATTAAGAATATTTGTGTAGATGATAAAGAATAAATAACCTAATTCAATGAGCCATATATTGGGTACATTGTCATGGACCCTGGTTTTCTGTAGAAAGCTGATACTGTTCTCCATCCAGCAGTACTACAGCACAGCAGGTAGCAAGTGTACACCTTCTGTATCAGATCTGAACATCCGGGAGCTGAATCTAACCCACAGAAACGCAGCTTTTATGCGATTAGATTTTGATCGAAGTGTTTTATTTTGTTCTTGCTTACCATGGTGTAGTGGAGGAGGAATTAAGAGTCTCTTGCGCTGTGTAAAAAAACCCATCTTTTTGCTTTCTCTTGAGGAAAGTGCATGAAGGCTTGGGCTTTGATTTTCATTTGTAGCATCTTTTTACTTTTAAATTATGGTGTAGAACATAATGACAATAATGCATTCAAACTAAAGGTCCATACAGCCCAATACTCTGTCTCCTGTAGTAAGTAGTGGGAGAGAAGAGTACAAAACCAGGGAAACCTATAAACGATACTTCCTATGTGTTTCCAGGATTTACTGAGACTGGGTGAGAGAGAGGCATCAGTGCATTTGAAAGACATCCTATTTATATGAGCTCTGTACAAAAAATAAGGCAGTGAGCAATTGTGGTGTATATAATAGTTGTTAAACTGGGAGAGGACAGAAATAGCTGGTTGAAGCAGAGTGGATGAATGTTGTAGAGCTTATAAATCAAGAGATGATGCAAAAAAGAGAGCAATTCTGTGTAATGTAAATATCAGTACAGCTTTTTTCATTGGCTGACATTTTCATGCTGTGTGGAACATGCAAAAGAAGTGCTTTAAGGGTAATGGTATTTCTGTATTTTTATAACTTTAAGCAGTGTTTTAATCAGTGAAATGTTAATCCTGAAATTATTAATCATCAATGGTAAGTATGAACAATAGTAATCAAACTCCATGGCTCTTCATATAAAAGCCGAGCCCATCCATCACAAAGCATGCCCTATGGCTATATATCAATTTTAAGCATTAAAGTTACACAGTATTATCTTAGCATTAGGTTAACTGTCAAATAAAAATAAAAATTAATAAGCTGGAAAAAAGAAAGAAGAGGAGACATTCCTCATTTAAAATCCTTAACTGATCTGGCATAATTGAAATGTCTTTTAGCAGAAATGTTAGCTTTAATTCAGATAAGAGTTAGCTCTCAATACCTTTTTTTATGGTAGTCCAATAATTCCTGAGGTTCAAAACTACCAGGTATAAATGTTGATAAAGTCTAGCCGCCTTCTGTGTATCTCGTTGACAAGAAGCATATGCTTGGAATTAGAGAAGATCCAGGCAAGCTTTCAACCTTGAGATATCTGCCTGTATGCTCGGAGAGTTTAGTGAGGTTTGAAATTCCACACAGTCACCATTTTTGAAACCTCTGCTGCTGTTTCTGTTGCAGAGCCTTAGAGACACTGTGGAGTTGGGGCATCTGCTTGCAACTTTTTTTAAAAACAAACAAACAAATGTGCAGAAGAGTTGAACACTTGATTTTGGTTTACAGTTTAATAACTCTTTAAGCAAGTGTGATAGATTTTTGTCTGGTTAAATATATATCTAGGACTAGATGGTGTATAGCTTGCTTTCACTTTTTTTCTTCCCCCCCGCACCCTCTCCTTTCTTATTCTCTAGGTACACTAGATAAGGTATTTATTCTCCGAAAGTACCAGAGCAATAGAACACTGTTGTGACGTTCTCCTTCACTTGGCTTTAGTTGAATGTGATAGGGGAAGTACCATCTTTAATGTCTTATCCTACAATTAAGCACATTTAAGGAAAGAAATCGTGCAAATTCCATCTCTTTTATTCCATTTGAAATACTAAAAATGTATTTCTTTCTTTCATCTGAGTTGGCTTAATAAGAATTCAATGCAAGGAAATATTTTTAATCAGTCAACCCTTTATTTGTGGAAGCCTTGTAGGGAGGGTGTTATATCATATTGCATTGAGAAACAGTCTGGTAAAAGAGTATGCTGGTAGTTCAGAAAGACCCATAAAACGTGAATATCATTGCTAAATAAGTTATTTAACCTTGTGCTATAAATGCTTAAGATTTTCTTCTTTTTGAGTGTGATGACTAAAGACCAAAAACATTTCTAATGGAAATGTCTAATGCATTACTGTCATAAATGTTCTTTCAATGTGTATATATAGAAAGAGAACAATGGGCTGCAATGTACTGTGTATTCTGATAAAATTCA
Source organism: Nycticryphes semicollaris (assembly GCA_013400055.1). Classification (NCBI taxonomy): domain Eukaryota; kingdom Metazoa; phylum Chordata; class Aves; order Charadriiformes; family Rostratulidae; genus Nycticryphes; species Nycticryphes semicollaris. Next base: position 307,391 of record VXBJ01007802.1, read on the forward strand.
CTTAACAGCTGAATAAGCGATCTTAAAAGCACCTGTTTCAGGCCTCTCCATTACATAATTATTTTGTTCACTTTTTGACTGCTCTCAAACTTGGCTTTTGTCTTGTTGTTTATATTTCCTATGTGAATGTTTTATATTGGCAGAGGTCTTTAATAAGAGGTTTCTAATTCCCCTCTCCCAAGTATTAACTGTATAATAGGCATAATTTGACGTGATCAAAAATTGGCAAAGTCCCATAAAGCAAAAGGTTGAAATAAATGGCTAATTTCCACTGTTCTGAAAGATTTGAGGTAGACTAACTCGCTATTCTGTAGCTCTGCACCAGTGAAGATAAGTAACAAGATAATGACATTTGTTGCTGATGACATTTTTTTAGGTTAGTTATGACCCTTTTACAGGTATAATTAGGATAGGTGTTTAAGCAATATGACAGCACATGAAAATAATTATTGATGAAAATAATGCACCTTAGTTTGAAAGAAATGTTACTGTTCACAGATCTGACAATTCAAAAAGAACTGTCCAATTATGGAGATTGACCAGAGTTTTGTCTCATGTAACATGCAGTAAGTCCTTTTGTCTTGATTGAAACGAACAAACCAACCAACTAAATGAACCAAAACAAACAAAAAACCCCCACCACCGAAGAAAGCTCCAAACTGTCCTGGTAAAAACATACTTTGTATTTGCAGTTTGGAGTTGGGAACCTTCATTCTCTAAGCTTTCAATCTCGTTATACTGTCTGTTGCATTGAAGAACTCATTAAGGAAACTTCATACTCTTTGTATACACTTGGTAACTGTTTTGAAGTCACTCCTTTATTTCATCCTACTGGTGTTAAAACAGATTGATTTCCTTGGGTTTTTGATATAAGAGATACTGCCTACCATCCTAAGCTTTTCTTGTGATTCCTCTCTAAATGCTTTCAGTTTATCAGCCTTCTTTAATTGGGGGTATTGTGGTTGAAAATTATATTCACGTCCTATTTGCCCTTGTGCCAGATAGAACTACTCAATATTCTTATAAATATCCACCTAGTCCTCTTATTATCCTTTCAGTGTTGTATAGTGTAACTGAGGAACAGCTGATTACCCATCATGACCCTCAGGTCTTTTCAGACACTGGGAAGGTCTCCAGACAGCAGTATGTTCAATCATGTCCTGGTCTTCTACAAGAAGGAGTTTACATTTAACAATATTATAAAATAAATCGTTTGCTTCTCAAGAAGGGATATTACAGAACAGGAAAGGCTTCACACAGCAGTGATGATAAATGGTATGAGACATGGAAAAACTCATTGGTGGGGCAAAAAGATTATGAAAGCTTTATGTTAGAATGGGCACAAATAAGAAAATACGTTGAAAACTATTCATTTGTCTAGAAAAGTTACCTGCAGCTAAAGAAAAAGTTTAGCAGCAGTAAAAAAAAAAGGAGAGTTCGGTTAAACAGGCACACTTGCAACTGGTAAATGAATTAATGTTTTCAATTGAAGAATGACTAGATTACACAGTTGGTATGGAGTATCAATGATATCAAGAAATAGAAAAAAATAAAAAACCTTACACTATTGGTAAGATTATAGAAATAAGAAGAAAATCAGCTGTTGACACAAAGGTGTTTGGAAATGGTGAAGAAACTTGTTTCAGAGTCTGAACCAAACTCAGATTAACATGAAATCTTAAATTCAGTTTAGTCTATTCTGAAGCGTTTCCTGAATGTTTCTTGATGGTGTGGAGAACTGTATGACCTGAGAATGAGGATCCTAGTGCAGTTTCGACCCATCAAGATTAGGCCAATCTAACCTTGTAATGGAAAATCAGTAATTAATATTCCTATGGTTAAGACTGAGCTAATTTTAGGTAAGGAGAATATTGGGTGTTGTGAAATGCAAGAAATGCATCGTACAAGCTTTTGGAGCCTTCTGAGCCATGACAATTCACAAAAGAAGTGGGTTTTGCCAGTCTCAAAGCAGGTAACGCAGCCCATTTTCTCTTCAGGAAATGTTCAAAGAAGAGTTTACAGGGCCTCTTTTGAGGGATAAAATTAGAAACGCGTTTAAGTAACAAAACATAAAGTTAATGGCTAGGTAATTTTTGGCTCTGTACCTGAGAATGCCTCCAAATATGAGAATAAAATTTATAGAACAAATGAACAAGCAAATGATGTAATAGCAATTTTAGTCATGTCCCGAATCAGTCCTATTTATCTATAGTATTTAACATGAATTCTACTTGCAGTGGTGTTGTACCTGTTCGGCAGTTTCATAAAGGCACTATGTTTTTTATATAACATTTTGTCCCTTTAGAAATTATCATGACGCATGTCAGGAGCTTTCACACTGAAAAAAATATGTCACATTAGCTTCCAAGTTTCTGATTGTCTAAATAACACAGTAACTCAACATACAGCTGTCTGGCATTTTGACAGTACAATAACCCATAATTCTTTCTGCCACTCAACACTTCAAGGTTAGCATTTTGTAGTTTGCTCTCAAGGAGTATTCATTTAAATTTTCAAGAGGCAAAGAGTTGAATGCTGTCTTATACCGCTCTTTTGATTTATTTTTTATTTACTTTTCTACTGTATTCTGTATTTTTAAAACATATATATATATATGGGTTTTTTTTTTATTTTTAACCTGCAACTTTCCAGGAGGTTGGATGTTCATCTACATGTCTTTTTTTCAGAATACTGGAGGCAGTGAGTATTTATAGCAGAACTTTTAATAGCAGGAGTTTATCGTATAATATTGGAAGCATCACCTCCATTAGTATATTGTAGGGGATAACAGACTTGCTTAGTTATTGAACAATTTCTTCGCAGGAAAATGTGGAGTGAATCAGTGGCCGTTGGGAAGAGTTGCTTTCAATTCCAAACTTAAATCTTGAGATTTTGAGACAAACAGAAATTTTGAAACTCATAATGAGATGTTTGAGCGAAGTCTTGTTTGTGAACTTTATACAGTATAATCTTGTAAATCAAATGCATAATGTTAGACAAATCCTTCAGCTCTCAGATACAGAGACTGACTTACTTGGGGTTTTAATACTTCAGAGTCCTCTGTGCCAAGAGAAAAAATTTCTCTTTCAACAGGAAGTTTCTGTTGAAACTACATTAGAAATAATGTTAATATTGTAGATTTTTGTGCAGAAATGTTTTAATTTTCTGGTGCGAGTTATTCATTAGGTAAGTGTTCTGGCCTATGATGATGCATATCAGTACGCATGGTCAAAGATCTCCTACTATAGCTGACTGAAATTCTTCATAAAGAGAACACAAAAAGATAGGAGATGCTGAATTTCCATCCTTTTTTGGAACAATCTGCCTGGGGCAAGTTATTAGAATTGTCTCATTAAGACAGGGTCTTGATCTATCTGTAGAGATTCATAGTACAGTGAAGACATTCAGACGTAAGGCCAAAAAATGCCTTATTTCTGGAAAGAACATTCCAAACATCTTAAAACTTGACCTTAACATGTCAGAACCTCAGAAACAGCAATGTTGTCGATGCTAATTTTCTGGCTATTTTGAACTTAGGTTTGTAAGCTGTACCAGGCATATTTGTGATTGCAATGACTACTATATTGAAAAATATTTAGGTTTTGTTATTAGAAAATAAATAGGTTCTGTATATCACAAGTGAATGAGATAAAATACAAACCTACCATGGTTTACAATACAGGAAAATCATTTTTGTTATTGAAAAAACCCCACCCTGTTATTCTCTGGCTATTAAGAATTAATTACAGATTTTGGAGAATCAAAATCCTCATGTATTATTAGTGTGTGTGTGCATGCGCAGAGCATAAATGTGTCCTAGAAATGCCCAAAAATATGTGAAGTGGTTTGGTTTTTTTTTTTTTCTTTATTGTGATTCCTTTTCATATGGTTCTGAGCAGAAGAGAATTCAATCTTTTAAGTCTTGGGAACACAGGGAAGTTTGTGAGCCCTTTAAAAGACCAATTTGACCTGTTTTGACCAAAAGAATTGTCAGCGGCATATCTGAATAAACTGGGGTGAAATTAAGAACTGTTTAAAATTCACTGTTGAGAAACAAAACAGCCTCTTTATTACTGCCAAGTTCCCTCTGAACACAAACTTTTACATGATCACTCCCTTCTTCTCTTGTGCTGTTTTTCTCTTTTAATTCTTGAGCTGAGCTGGAAAAGAGAGTGAATACACTTAAAAGATTAAAGTGGTTAACTTAAAACCAAAAACAAAACAACCCAAAACCAAACCTGAACACACCCTTAACTAGTAGTACGAATAACAGAAATTGACTGCTCTTTCAAAATGTGCCTGAATACCCAGGTAAACACACAGTGGCTGTTGTAAGGTAAAGGCATCTGGGGGTTTCTCACCAGTCTTGCTGAAGTTGCAGCGTTATAACTTCTCAAGGCATAAAAATACATCTGTGGCTGGTGCCTTCTTCAAGGTGTAAGCCCCAGAAGACAGCATGAAATGTAGTTTAATAGATCTTTATTGTGCTCCCCTTCCTTGTCCACCTTTGCTTTGTCTTTATCCCTTGCTGTCTCTCGCTTGCGGAGTTTTTACTGCCATTCTCATAAGTTTTGATTGCTCTTTCTGTTGTTACTCTTTTGGACAGACTTTCTCACCCTGTACATCTCCTCCCTCTCTGTCTTTCGGAGAATATCCTTTCTGCTTCAGGTTTTTCTGTTCTTTGAGCAAGATTTGTACGTGATAGAGAAGATGCTGGACCTAAGGTTATGTAGGTGACTGCAACATCCATGTATCTGTAATCGCGTGACAGTTGATAAGCTGGATATTTGGGTATTTGTCTAGGAGGAGTAGAAATATATTGCGTGGCAGCTAAATAGTGTGCTCCTTCTCAGTGCTTTGTTGATCCCAGGGCTGCAGTAGAAAGCACACAGAGGAGAGATCCCTGTTGTGGCAGATCCAGCTGGTGAATGGGTGAAGCCACTGAGCTGTGTTTGACTTCGGAGATAAATGGAGTGAGAGAGGGGCCATAACTGTTCATTGATATCTGTAGGGCATAGGTGGGAGGGTGGCAGAAAGAGCTATCGTGAGTCTTGTTAGAAACCTCTTGCTTTTTGGATTTCTTATGAGATTTTTCTCTCTTGTATCTGGAAGATGCCAAGTGTTTTTTTCAGAGTTTGGTGTTTTACATAACCTACTCCTCCAATTTTTGACTCTCTCATAAACCACTTTGCTTTTCTATATGACCTCTTTAAAATTTTGCATAGAATAAAATGAATTTGTTCACAAATACAGGATTGAGAATGAAGGAAAGAGCAGGTGCACGTTTTGTCTTCTACTGGGACTGTAGTTTACAAATCTACGGAAATGCTTTTGTTAAAATTTTTTGTTCAGAAGAATAATAACGTGTTCCAAAGGGTAAAACTGATCCATTTATTCAGCTCACCTGGCAAAACCTCCTATCCCATCAATATGTCATCACCATTTTGATTTCCGATACCTTTCAGATGTTTAAAAATCCTTTGCCTACTATTCTTATGCTAAGTCTATATATATTAGTTAGCTCTATGAACCTGTCACATCATGTCTTAGAAAATTGATTATGAAAGCTGTGACTTAATGTTTTGTGATGCACTTGGCTACCAAACATAGGCTTTAAGAAACAGAAAACTAAAATTAAATAGGCAAACATTGGATATTGTGGTCTTAAAGCCATTTATAATTATATGTTTCTTGGATGCCTTTTGAATGATTAAAAATAAAAATAAGATTGGAACAAAGCAAGCCTTTAAGTGTGTGCCTGCAGTTCCTCTTCTCCAAATAATTGAATACAGGATTTCTTCTCTAACCCTGTTCCAGCAAGAATATGCACTGCTTAGGTATTCATTTCAGTGGCGTTGACAATACTGACAATATAATTGACCTAAAAAGTTCTGGATTTCCTGTTAATGCACTTTAGAAATGTACATCAACTACAAAAAAATCATTTCTATCTACATTTCACTTGATTTCCATTTTCAAGAAAGGAGGTTTCATCATTATTATTCTATTTGAATAGCACTGATATCTTGAGAGATGGAAGGAGACTTCTATTGTATGCAGGAGTACTTTATTTCGATATTTTCTTTGTCTGATTATACATGATAAACACACATTAGTGACATTCCGTGCATGTTTTGAAGATAAATGGGATATCTCTTTAAACCATTCCTGACACTTCCTAACCTGTGGGCTTAATGGCATATTCTTTCTTTGATTCAATAATTTGTCTGTCAAAAAAGCTGTGCTGACATTCTCGTTGTTGTGAGACTGAAATGGAAAGAAATCTCTTATCTTTAAGATAATTTTTGAAAAATCGAGGTGAACATTTTAGGATAAAAATGTTTTAAAAATTATTTCAGTTGGAAAAAAAGATGTAAGTGTTGACATTATACCAACTGCTAGATGGCAAGTGATAAAAGGAAGAATGTTATCTAAAACTGTAAGTCCCCTTGAATTAATTAGGGAATGTGTGAAATCTTAGAAATGAAGACAGTTTCTACTACTATGCCTTGCATAAGTATTAGTTCTGTCAAATAACTAGTAACTTATAAAATAATGGACTTTAGATGTAGCTAAAAGAGTCTGGTTTGCCAAACCTATGTCTCTTATCTGTGTAAGCCAAATATATTACTATATGCATGCACACGTGAACGGTACTTGTGTATGCATATTGCCATGTAGATGTTGATACCTATGTGAATATACTGGTACCCTGTCTATCTAAAATAATCTCTTTGGAACTATTTTGCGTATGGAACTGATGTAAAGAGGATTAATACAGAGAGATTATGTAGAACCCTTTAATTTTTCTTAGCACAGTCCTTTCTAAGGTGCTGGTGTACTGTGGAAAATAAAGGGCATAAGCTCTGCATGAAACAAAAATAGTCTCTCCTCAACCCCACAGTTCTCCTGTTTTAATCTGATTAAGTAACGCAGAACAATATCAGAGGCCAAGGGTTCAAACACTGTCATAGGACTGTGGAAGCTGCTTTCACGCTTTGAAAGATTTTGCTTGATCCTTGCAAGCCAGCTCCGAGTTCTGGCTGCTGGGGACACCAGTTTTACTTACCGTTTTGTAGAGGCACAACAGATGTAGCAGTTCTAATACTTTTAAACTTAAAATATTATGCTTCTATGAGACGTAGCTTAGGTAATAGGCTCTGCAAGAGAACTAACTATGAGCATTTGAATAAACACTCAGTTCTTCCTTTCTTCACACTTTTCCCCAAGTTCCATTTTTGCCAATGAGCACTCTTCAGTGATTTTTCCAGAGCTGGGTATTCCTCAAAGCTCCTGTCAAATGTGCCTCTGGCTGGATGGCTGACTAACAGGGATTGATCTTGGACAGGGTGTCTGCCTTATGTTTGTCTTTCCTGATGATTAGTCTTGTCCTGTTCACATTATAATTGTGAAAGGCTGTCCTGGTGGCTGTAGCCTGTAAGTTACAATTTGAGGCTGAAGCTCCTAGGTTCAACAATGCCAAGAAGGGCTGGAGAGCTACAGTGTGTTTTGAGATGCTTGTCACCATGGTAAAGTTTGGAGAACTCAGGTGGTTTAAATTTATCAGCCAGCCCAGCAGAGCTGTTGGCACAATATGTGGAATTGATAGCAAAGGAGTAGAAGTGATGCAGACCCGTTGTGAATTACGAGAGCGAATAACAGAATTACCTGGAGTCCCTCTTTCAAAGATTTATAACCAGCAGAGTAGTTAGATTCTTACCTAACTATGCTCAAAGGCAAAGAGAGATTGTAGTTTTAGCAATAGACATAAGCCAAGGCGAAAACCCCTCCCTCAATTAGTTCTTACTTTCCAAAATATCGCGACAACCAAACCCAGAAAACACAAGCCTGAAAAAGGTGCAAGGGCTGTGTTGTTCTAAAGGAAACCAGGGAGTTAGACTGAGGACACTGAACTGAACTTTGTTTATGCAGTCAGAGTTTGAAACTTGCTCACCTGTTAGCTACCATCATTGTAAATTCTAGTTATGGTACTTTCTAGACCACCTCGGATGTCTACTGTGGGGACCCCCTTCGGTCAACCTCAGCGGAAAGGGTTTCTTTCTTCCTACACTCACATGGTTGAATAACGGTTCTTGAGATGTTCTAGGGGATAGCAGGCTTTGGATCTAATCCAATAATTTATAATATAGTGTATGTAGAAATTCTGAAATGTGTATTGCCAGCTCGATAGTTTATTAAAGTCTATGAAAACATCTCATAACTCTCTAGTAGCATTGTTCTTGAGCGTAAATTTACCAGGTGTGCTAACATGCTCTCAATTACTCCTTTTGCTGTACTATGCGATATATTTGAAGTAGGAGGGTATTTTCAGAAAAGATGTTTGCAGATATCTTATTTTCAAAAGGTTTCCCAGTAGCAGCACAGAATTTAAAACCTGGGGTCATATTATGAGATTTCATTTGCTGATTCTGAAATTATTCATAGACATTTGGGAAAGCACAGTGTCATATTTACATATGCTGTGACTTCTCCTTCACAGTTCTTTTTCATCCAGGTGGTAGGAAGTCTAAGGTCTGAGTACTTTGGGAAAGAGTGTTACAGATGTGATACCTGGGAAAAAGGTGGTAGCTTTCTTGACAGTGGTGAAACTTGTGCACAAAGTGAAAAATCTAATTGAGCAGGCTATCAGCATCAATAAGTAAATGTTTACATTTCTGAGGTCTGACATCAGAAATGTTAATCCTTAAACCTAGACTTCACAGTTGAGCAGCAAAATGTGTTGGTAGATGGATATTTGGTTGAGAATTTTTTTAATACTAGTAACTAAGGTTAGGATGACTAAATGTTATTGTAAGCTTATCTATTTTTAATCTTTTTCTGTCTGAACTGGAACCGGTGTCTAGTTACCATCAATATGAAATAGTAGCAGTTTGTAGATTAATGTCCTCTGGAATGAGACAAAAGCTGTTGATCTGCTTGCATATTAAACCTTAAGCTATTATTGCAGCAGTGTTAACAGATTCTATTGATGTGAAACGGCCTGCATAGGGCTGACTGATCTGTCTTTGCACTAACCGACTGATGAAGTATTCAAATAAAATGATCACTCATAGATCCCTCAAAGAAGGAGTGGGGGAAAGAATGGGGGAGGGGGAGCTCCACACAATAAACAAAGCAAAAGCACTCAATCCTTTTCAAAGACTTATAAATATTTAATAATCATCTGTCTACAGCCAATCTAGAAAAAGAAATCTTTAAATAGACTCTTCTAAAGGCCAAAACCTGAATTTTAATTGAGGTGGTTAAAAGTATACATTAGTTAGTCTGGCTTTTCCTTGGATGTAAAGGCAATATTTTCCTAGGGCAGGGTGTGAATCTTTCAAAAGATAGATATGATAACAGCAGGCAGATTTGGATTTTTGATGTGGCAAAATAATGCTGAATGAGACAGTATTTCTTGCTATGGGAAAAGGACATTTAGCCTGGCCACTTTCCTGTTGACTGAAGGGAAATCTCCGCTGCTGTGATTATGTGCAAAAAATTCCATGTGTGTATATATATATATATATATATATGGAATAAAAAAGTGTGAAAAGGCATGATCTTTAACAGCATTAACAAGTTTTTAAGAACTTCCTTTATTCTCTGAGTCCTTTCTCCTAGGTCATATCGCTGAAGGCACCTGATTCAAGTGTCCCCTTGGATGAACTTCTCGTATCTCACACTAGCCAATTTCGACAGTCTAAGTGCTCAAATTGAGCCATTTTGTTCTCTGTAAAATAAACCCAGGCCCATTATGCGTGATTTTTCATTCACGCACCCCTCCCCTTCTCTTCATTTTCTTCCTCCTCTCCTTACTACAGCTCTGTGAATGTAGAGTGGCAACATTGTGAGGACCAGTGTTTTCACTCCAGGCATGTCAACTTCAATCTGCTGCGATTTGGTGTGAAATCTGTGCCATGGTGTGGGGCAGAAAGGTCAACCCCCCCATAATTGATGTTGCTTATTCATCTGCTTCCCGTGTATTTTTCTCTCCACACACTGGCCTTTGTTTGGATAAATTGTTTGAAGATTTACTGTAGTTCTTAAAGCCTGAGAAGCGGCTCCTGCTGTACAACTTCAATGTCCCCGCTAGGCAGGAGGCTCAGCTAGGATGACACATAATGGCATTCAGACAGAAAGATCTTTTTCTCCCAAGACAAAACGTAGAGGACATCTTCTGGCATAACAATTAGGGCAATTTTCAGACTAATTTACTATGGAATTGCTTTGTACAGTCCCCTTGTACACTGATATTTAATATGTTAATTACTATTAAAACCTGAGATATTAATTTAAAGAATTAACAAACTTCAGCAAGTCAGTGAATATCTGGAGAGGGCGAGAAGGCAAGGGATGGAGAAGAAAAATAAACTTTCAATGAATGGGATGATTTAAATTCCACATAGGTACTTTTCAGATTATGAAGGAAAACCCTCAATGATCATAAAGAATCAATCTGAATGTAGTAATTTATTGTATTTTGGGTCATCAACCTTTTGTTCTGCTTATGTTAGCGAACGGCATCACTGAGGAAAGAAAAAAAAATGCCGTTTAGATACTTGGAGAGGCTTAATGGAGATTTAAAAATAAGCTTTAGTAAATGTAGTAATATTAAAATTCCTTGCATTTTCAGATTTCCAGTTGAGCGCGCATGTAAATATTTGAGCCCTGTGGTAATAAATGCAAGGGCAAAAACCTACAAACTTTAAAGAATGCCTCTGTCCTTGTGGCTATAGTCCTGAAAGGAGGCGTAATTTACTGAAAGAAATCCGCAAAAAATAGGAGAAACGCTTGCTTCTTTTACTGAAGAAAAGAAGGAAAAAGCTTTATCACCTAGTAATCCTGCCTGTAGATTGAATAAAATAGTTTGAAATCATTGTTTTGATTCCCATTGACTGAAGGCTAGAGTAGCTTTATTGGTTAAGCTGTTAAATCTGCTGTGGTTTAAACACTTTTTTTTCCCCCTGATGCACCCTTGCTTCGATTGACCTTGAAACACATTATCTCATCCTTTTTTATTTTTTGGAAGAAAAAGTCTATTGCATCAGATCATTTGAAGCTGTCTTAAAACACTGAATAAATATGCTTTACTACTATTCTTCTAATCTTTTCAAGGATAATATGAAAGTATAATCAATGAGTGTTTCTTTTGCGATCTACTAGACGGTGCCAGCTCCTCTTGGTGACTCACTAAGGAGACTCTACCTGCAACTAGTAAGCACAGCCCTAAGATGTGAGAGATGCTGTGAATATTACTTTGGTTTAGTTATGGAATACAAATAAACTGCATCTGGAAAAACACCCGACACTTACTTTCTTCCCTAAGGAGGCTAATACACGGTAATACTAAGATGTTGGAATTCTGAAAAATCATTATCTTGATCAAGAATAATAGATTAAAGAAAATCCTTTTGGAATTGAAAGTAATTGACAGTAAAATTCAAATAACCAAAGTGTTATAGAATGGCCATCACTTAGAATCTAGAGCAGGCTTATGGTAGTGCATGCTCCTAAATGCAATCATACTGGTTTCATCCTGACTGTAATTCTATTCATGAATTGAAAATCTTACTAGCTGCTTTTTCAAGCTAAATATAGTTACTGCAAAATTTTTGTATTAATATCTTGCTTTTGCAGTATCTTCTTGTTACATGTCTGTCATAACGAGTTCAGGTGGAAAGAGTATGCAAAGATTCTTACGTAGAATTTGTACATACCTTAGCACTAACTGTGGCATTTATTTTATGGATTTGGTATTTCTGAATATTCTTATTAGTCAGGCTTTGTTTGTGCTTATTTTTTAAATTAAAAATGCCTTTCATTAACAGAAATCTAAAAATACACACATTGTCTGTCATTTTTAAGATCACCAGTGCGCATCAATAATTGAAATTTCACTTCCTTTTTATTCCTTTTAAATAATACACATGCATTCTTGGATATATGTGATATTGCATTTTGAACAACAGTAAATCTGAGATACAAATATTGGTAGGAAAATAATGAAATAATGAAATATTTCACACAGCTCCATTCAGTTTATTAGGCAGTCTGACCATTAAAATAATGGTGCAGATAATCTATAGCACTGAAAAAATACTAACATGTACTTTATTTACATATGTTTCATTTTGAATTGGGGGGGGAATCATATAATATCTTAGATATCTGCAAACAAAAGTGAAATGAAATGCCTAGCAAAAATTAGCCTTCCCTTAGCTTCTTCACCACTTCAATCCACGCTGTTCTCATCCTTTTTAATGGTCAAAAAAGGTTTAATTTATTCACATTGTTCTTCCTGCCAAACTTGGAATATAACCGCACAGCATAAGGCTAATTTACTCTCCTTTCTTCATTTACAAGTGGTTGGAAAGCCTAAAAATACGGTAGTTGCAGGGTAGTTACTGTCAGGTGAAGAAACAATATTTGAATTTATTTCAGATTATTATTAGTGAAATGTCAGCTATAAAGTGGACAACTGCTTCTTGTATGCTTTGGGAAGTGCACTATAGCGGATCTAAGCAATCTGATGGCTTGGATGGATGTTTTGCCAGGGCTCTGTTTGCTTAAAACTTTTAAGTGTTTTGGAGCAGGCTGGATTAATGGGAGAATTAGAAATACAAAGCGTGTTAAAATCTGGGTGACTAGGCTTTCTTGTGAGCAGCCTTGCCGAAAAGCTGTACAGCTCCCAGGACTAAAGAGGGCATATTTCATGTTCAATTCTATGCTTTGCTGTTATATATTTGTACCCGCCTTTTCTTTTTGAAAATAATGAGTATGAGGAACACGAAGGGTGCTTTTTCCCAGGCAATTTAGATCTAATGTTTACAAGGCAAGACAGATTTTATAGTTTTGTCACATAGGAATTTGGGGTTTGGAGGAAGGTTTGTTAATGATAGGAGAATAGGCTAAACATGTTGTTATTTATTTATTTAAACAGGTTTTGTCCATTGGATATAAATATATAGGAATACAAATTTGAGCTGTAGTCAGAACACACGGTAAATATGGAGACTAGCTGCATTCCTACTTTGTGAATTCTTAAGACATTGTATGTAATAAATATACTTTATGGCATATTTTTTATGTCTGTGTAATACCGGTCCACACTCTTTTAGCCTTTGTAATTCCTATCCATTTTTTAAGTGCTAGATCAGTTCACATTGGGAGGACTTGTTACATCATGTGTCTGTGCCCAACTTGTGTTGTTGGTATCGAGGCAAATGGGTCACACTTGGCTTTGGGAGAAGGATTAGTCACATTTCTTTAAATGGAGTGTGAATTTAGCACTGGTAAAAAGTGCCGGACTGATAACTCTTGAAGATAAGCTCCTGGATCTCTGTGGAACACGGAAGAGAATTGCTTTGCTTTACTGGTTTACCGCTGCCCCAGCCTTGGACACATCACTGCTAATAACTGGGCAAGTTTAGTCTCCAAGTTGATTTTGAACCTGTTTTCTTTTTTGAATGTGATGGCAAACTGCCAGATGAGTTTGCTCGAAATGAACCTTCTCGATGGCAGTTGGACCAAGACCTACAAAAAGATTTATTCACTTTGGCCATCAAATAATCCTTCAGTGGTAATTTACGGCAGTTAAACTTGTTCCAGATCTCCTGCTTCTTCTCTTCCCTTCCAGCTCAACTTGAACTGGATCATATCCCTGAACTGCTTAACCATGGGATTGCATAAGAGTCAGCGTGTAGCTGAAGGGAGGTGATGATGAGTTAAAACTGTAGAAGCAAAGAAAAGGGATATAAGAATGTGGCAGTCTAGATCCAACTTGGCTTAATTATTATAACACTGTAATGTTGTAAATGAGTGTTCTGAGCTTGGTTTAAACTAATAATTTGGGGTGAAAATTTCTGGCATTGAAGTCCTATTATGTCCAAAGACACCCAGCTTAGCTGTGTCATTCTAAAATGAGTTAAAATAACATATATCCAAAGACTTACAGATTCCTACAGCCTTTTCATTTTGTATTGAAACTCGTACCACACTGAATTATGAAAAAGACCCTTGAATTATTTTGTATGTGTGACATGGTTATATTGACCGTATTGCATTAATGTTGCCTGTTGTAGTCCCACTATGTTTGCAAAAGATTGGGTCCATCTGTGTCTGCTTGTTGGCTGTTTTTTTTCCCCTTTTAAAAATCTCACCCTGAATGAGTTTTGTAAATATTCAGTCTTGACTTCAGCTTGCATTGCGGTGTCATCAATTATGACAGACTGCTGCCTCTTCTCTCCACTCTTCATCTTTTCCCTGTCAAAATGCACCCTTTGGCGGAATATTTTTCAAGGGCTAAATGTGAGTCTAAGGGAGTCACTGTCAAGGTATTTTTCATAATTTCAAAAATATTTTTCTCTTCCTCTTGTTTATAATTACCTCTTGGAAACTTCAAATTGAAATGTTTCTTTACTGGTTTTTCATCACATGCACAGTGTACTGAGATGGCAGGGCAGATTTGAAGGTTATTAATGTATTTTTTAGCCTTTGGGGTTGGGGAAGAAGAAGGAAAAAGACTTATGGTATAGTATATATAATGTATTCCCCCCTTATATCCCCACCTCAAGAAATACTGAAGATTTGATGAGTACCTAAACCTGATCTGATATCCCTTTCGTGGGAGGACTTTTCCTCCCTTCCTCCTGTTTGTTAAAAGTCCAGCTGCTCGTGAGCCTTGCGTCCTGTAGTAGATGAATAATGAAACCCTGAGGCTGCAGCAACTGTTTGCAGTCTGGAAAGAGCCGCAACTGAATATCTAGGGAAGACAGGGACTTTCTTTGTCCCTTTTCTCCGCTGTTCTGATAACTGGGGTTTGGTTTAGATCCCAAGGTATCTAAAAGTCTTCTAAGGTAGCCAAGCAAGTTTTGCTCACCAGGAAGCCTATTGGATATTTTCATTTTATTTTTGATCTCCTTAGTAAATATTGAGATGGCTTCATTTGCACAGTCTCTGAAGCATTAAACACGACACTCATTTTCCTTCTTTTGCTATAATATGTATGTTAGCTTTGCCTACTGTGCTGCCAGCATGTCATTTTATTGTGAGCTTCATGATTATGGATTTTCTTTTCCCTAAAGTTTCAGCTCTAATTTTTTGTTCATGAGACATTTTTGACTGTTAATTTAAAAGACGGTATCTCTGATGAACGTGAGACCAATTTGTACATGCAAAACCAAGAATAAACAAGAAAAGCTCAAATGAAAGAAGTGACATAATAATTTGGCAGTTCATAATTTTGAATCAGTCTGTTTACTTTGCACAGTGAGGTGATACTTCAGTTTTGTCCATGAAAGTGGCTCCTTTAAAGTGAAAGATATTTCCTGTAGATTTTACATCTTGGGCACCCCCCTTCCTTATAGACCTCTTCTCTGCAGCTGCATCTTCCCTGACATAGGTTTGGGCTTTTTTGTCTTTGCGTTTGATTTTTCAATAAAATCTCTTTCCTCATAGACTTCTGATTTCATAAGGTGAAAGACCCAAAGCCTCTCTAGCAGGGGGTGTTGGTAATGTTGATTTGCCTTATAGTCAGAGGCTACTTTAGTAATAGGTGAGGATATGGCAGGTTGCTTCTATGAGATTACATTAACGAGTCATTTAGATACGGTGTTGGGGGATATGGTGTAGGGGAGAACATTGTAGAGTGGGGCTGATGGTTGGACTCAATGATCCCAAGGGTCTTTTCCAATCTGAATGATTCTACGATTCTAATACCACCTTCTCATTAATGATGTAATATGTTGATCTGGGATATGGAAAGATATATACATACACACACACATATGTATTCACCTCTTTTTCATTAAATTCTATTTTTCTCCATGCTATGGTCCAAATTTTGATTTCTTATAAATTTCAGAATTTGTAAATCTGAATTAAATTGGAATCTAAGAATTTAATATTTGGTAAACATGGAATCCTGTATCCAAGATATGTTATATTGAGTGTAGAAATAGCTGTGCTGTTTCTAAAGACTACTCTGGTGAAAGTCTGTTTTGCTTGTGTGGACCAAGAGCTGCAGTATGGTATTCCTTAACTCATGTTGGTTTTGTAGGGATGGCTTGCCATTTGAAGGCAATGGTGACCATGTACTAAGAAGGTGAGCAGACTAGAAGCATTATGTTAGTTGATTCACAGACTGTTGTTTTGATTTTGCTTTCTTCCTTTATCATCTTGACTCTATAGCAAATTGTTTGAAAGACTCGTGTTTGTGAAAAACTTTTTTTCAGCATCTTCATGGCTGAAAGGTTAATCCAATCTCCTGCTTCTAGGACTGTTGGTTATTGTGCACGCATAGAGGAGGAGTATGGCCTGCTGGTTAAAGCAGGGAACTACTAGGATACCAAAAAGTGCAGTTCCTGGCCCTGCCATGTAATTTCCATATGACCTTGGGCAAGATATGTCAGATAAAACTTACTTCACAGGAGCTTAATAGAAGTGAATTGATGAGATGGTAGTGCTTTTAGATCCTCTTGAGGAAAGTTACACAAAAAGAAATTACTACTATAGTAGAATAGTTGTGAAAGTAAAGTAGAAGAACTGGCATGATTAGGAGACAATTTATTGACTTTCCTTTCTGGCTATTTAAAAACTTTTCTAACTTAGTTCAGGTTAGAAAACTTGATGCACTGTCAGTTTGTTTCTGTCCTTGATACGCACGTGCAGCTCCCATTAGTGTCAGCAGGAGCCCTGTGCTTGCATCGCGAGAGGAGAATAGACCCCCATGTGTGTAATGATAAGTTAGATCGTCTCTTGTGGCTCTGTGTATGATTTCTGATCTACTGTGCCAGAGATACTACAGCATGAGGGAGAGCTGCTGTCATTTTCAATAGGAAGTGAGAACTTTAAGAGCTTGAGAACTGTCCTCTTTTTTGAATAGCACTTTTGCTGCATGAAGTGTAATTTATTTTTATCACAGCAGGCATAAAGCTTCCAGGTTTTCATAAAGAAAAATGATCCATGTAGTGCCCATGTCGATTGAACAATCATTTGAAAACGTGTAAATTCAAAACACAGCCCTTTCTCAATGCAAAGCATTGTTCTTTTTTGCTGCAGCTTTTAATTTTTTTTAGTCTTGGAGTTTCATCAGTACTTCAGACAGACTATAAAACAGTGTTTTCATCTCGGTAATTATTTTTCCAGCCATCAGTTTGCCTGTAGCAGGACACATTATTTAATTATAGTAACAAAAACTTTTTCAGACAGGAGTTTCTGTTCTTTCAAAATCTTTCAAGGCAGTGCTTCCTAAACTTTTTTTTTTTCAAGTAGCAAATGTGAATCAATCATTAAAATTTGGGAAGAAAGGGGAAGGGAGAGGAAAGGGTGGGAGAAGGGGGGAGAGAAAGAAATTGTTGTGTCTTGCCTGATACACAAACACACAAAAAGTAAAGAAAACAAAGCAAGACCTATTATTAGTCCTACAACTTGTCAGTTTGATTAGTGAACGGTTGCCTCTCTCTCTTCTGAGAAAACACTACCTCTTTAAATGATGTCCATTCTTAAATGTAGAAACCCCACATTGTGTCTGTTAGTGCATAATTGGACTGTCTTTTAATACAAGCAGAGGCACTTGTTTCTGAATATAAACCCTGCACCTCAACAGGTCAGGGAGATAGTAAAAACCTGTTGTTTGGCTTTGTCTTGGGGAATAATGGAGTCACTAATCTACTTGATCTCTGCAAGTCAGATAAAGAAGAAAGTGAACGATGCATACATTTCAAAGATGGAAGGCACTTGTAAAAGCAATTTCTTTGGAGGGAAAAAGTAGAGCAAAGGCTGTTGGAAACCTTTTAATTAGTACTAATTACCTCAGCAGAAAACGTTGGAGGCTTGAAAGGATTTGTGTCAGCAAGTGAAAGATCAAAGATTGCGGCACTCGCATTTTAATCTGTTGGCTATAAAAACGAATAAGGGGGTGGTAATGGGGCCCATGAGAATGACAACCCAGGTGGTGGAGGCCTTAATCCCTTCTTTACTGCTAGCGCCCGAGGCCTAGTTCCAATTACATAATAAGATGATTTAATTTTTGCTTTAATTTTAACAAAAATTAAGTTTATTTTAGCCTTCAGTAAGGACGAGACAAGGTTTCCAGACAAAATCCTGTCAATTTATTTCTTTTAATGTTTTAAGTCCAAGCTTTTCTTTAGCCATTTTTTAACTAAGTGGCTGAAGTTGCTCTACAGAAGGCTACGAGGCAGCAGTGGTGCTTTGATGTGGTCTCTGGGAATGAGGAGGGGCCAGTAGGTGGGTGGCTGCTGGCCACTGTAGTGGCACTTGGAAATCCAGTAACACCACGAGTGACCCTTCTTTCTTTTAGTTGTTTATTTGTTTGGTTTGTTGTGTGGGTTTTCTTTAAAACAAACTGTCTAATTGCGTCAGCAAGGAATTCATAGACATGCTTGCTGTGGTACTTCACTTCTCTCTTTTCTTTCAAAACACTCCGAGTGGGTTCACACTATCATGTGTGAGGTAAATTACATCTTTGTTTTTGTGCTGTGAGCAGATTACATGCTCCTCAGCAATCTAATTGTCATCAAATTCCTCTATGACCAAAAAGAGTGAGCATATGGCTTAGGCGGCAGATGGCTGCAATGTAGACTTCAAATGGATAAATTTGTGTCCAGGAATCTCCAGTGCTTCCATATCACCAGGCCCAGCCCTTGTGTCGAAGGGGAGGCAGATGTGTCTCAAAGTAGTAGCATCTCAAAGTGCTATTGGGTTTACAGTTCAGCTCATGCAATTGGGTGTTATTTATACTCAGTCAAGTGGTAGGGTTTGAGTTTTTTATTAATTTGACTTGTACAAAAGGTTATATTATTTATGCTCTGAGGATTCAAGCCCGTCGTGGCTTTATTTTTACAGGTAATTGGACTAAATATCTGGAGGCAGTGACAACATAAATAATCAGACCTCTATTCTGGGTTAGACCTTTGAATTTCTTATTCAGTGTTTATTTGGGAACTAAAGATTGAAATAAACTTTGAGATACATACTTTATTGAGTTTTATACCGCATTTTTATGTTCAAAATTTATTAAATGTGTATATGACTGAGATATTTGTTTGACAGTGTACATAATGACACATCCTTTGCTACTAGCCTATTGTGCTTGTAATTCAGCCTTCAACCTCAGATTCTTGAAGTGTTTGATTGTATTCTGATGTGATAGAAAATACTGTTGATTTTTAAATAATACTGTTTGGAGTTAAGTATTTTCATCCCTTGGTAGGCTTTGTATGCCTTGGAATGACAGTAAAACATGAAAAACCCCAGATATCAAAGTTCAGTCTTATCTTCCTGTTGCTTTCTTTTTCCTAATCTGTGGAAGCTGTCTTGAAACAT
The DNA here is from genome assembly GCA_013400055.1 of Nycticryphes semicollaris. NCBI lineage: Eukaryota > Metazoa > Chordata > Aves > Charadriiformes > Rostratulidae > Nycticryphes > Nycticryphes semicollaris. The sequence continues at coordinate 326,738 of VXBJ01007802.1, forward strand.
GCTGTGGATAAACTTGTTTTGAATCTCTTTCTTGGATATGGAAAACCAACTGAACTCAGACATGAGCCTCTTTCCAGGGCAGTGTAGTAGGAGTAGCAGAAGTTGTTTTTCATGGTGGATCTTTCCTGTGAGAGCGCTCCATCATGAGCCACGGCAAGTGACTGTTCCTGTGAAGCTGCTCATGAAGGACCCAAGGTGCTACAGGGTTATCTGCTGCTCCAGGAGATGTTAGGGTCATCACTTTAACATGATCCTAACACTTTCTGTATTGCTGTTTGGTGTGAAAGACATTTGAATATGTATGGAGACAGTGACCAACTAAGAGTGTATTGATACAATCTGTGTGTTGGTAATCGTTCATCATCATCATCTTCTTCCTCTTCCCTAGCTTATCAAATCCACAGTTGCATGTCTTGGAAGGTGGAATTTATGCTGGACTGTACTTTACCAATCAGATTTTAGAAAATCTTATTAATTTTAGGGATGGAAGAGGAAAAAACCCAATAATAATAATAAAAAAAAGCCTGTTACAGATTCTCTAGTCCAGCCTCTCAGACTGTAAGATTTTTACCTGCCATCTTTCCATGCTAGTATTTTGTATGGTTCAATTTTAAATACACTTGCTCTGTAGAAATGGAGGACACTGACCAGAGGAGAATATCCAGCATGTTTTGTGATGTGCATCTCCCTTTGTTTTTTTTTTTTTTTTAAATTATGTATGAATTGGAAGAAATGCATTTGTTGTCTACCGTATACATTTCTAGGAAATTTTATTTGCTTACATTTCAGAGTTTAATATAATCTTTGTAATTTCAGAGGCTGAATCCTAGAGTCTTATTTTGACCAGATGCTTTTTGCTATTAAATACCACATGCTTCCATTGCTGAGGTAATGTGTTAATATTTCTCATTATTTTGCATAATGTGAGCAACAGCAAAAATAAGCCAAATAAAAACCAAAATGAACATTAAACTTTGTTTTGACCATGCATTTATTGTTTACTTATGTAAACACTTCTTAGGCAAACAATTTTAATGCATGTTGCAAGAGTTTAATTGAAGTACAAACCTCCCTCTTTATGAATAAACAAATTTAATGAACAGATTATACGTTAAGGCATTATCAAAAGTCAAAAAAGATACGAGTACGTGCTTATCTCTGAATTTGATCTGTCCTATATAAATCTTTGCAGCATTACTATAAGGCCCAGTGACAGAAAAAAGTTGTATAAACAATTAGTCCTGAGCAGTTATCATGCAACAGTGTTTGACTGAGTGCAGTGTGTGGTAACGATTCCCCAAAGTCATGGGGTGTTTCCTTGCTTTCTGCTCTTTGCAAGGGTGATTTATGAGTTTACAAGTTCCTTCCCAAACTCCGTCATTGCCCTGACAGTTCCCCAGATGGACTATATCCAAGTTGGTATAAACCAGTACTCATGGCAGCTGGGCCTTCTAATTCATCTTGAGTTAGGTACAGGACTCCTTGTTCTTTTTGTCTTTATTTAGATTTGTTACCTCTCTAGAAACACTGTACCGTGGTAATTGGTACTACCTTCCCCTCAAACACCAGATACATCTGAAAACAAAATGAAGTTTTATTTAGTAAGACTGAACTGAAGGTTGTAGTTTTAGGAACGGAAACAAGGACAAATACAATACTTGGTCTTTGCATATACTTAACCCTTTTCACTTACTGAATCCATCTTCTCTAGGATTCCTGGTATGGACTCCAGCAGGTACTGCTTTAGGTTCAGGTGTCTCAGCAATGCATCTTCTCAGTCCTCCCATCAGCTCTGATTTAGTGCTGCCAGAAACTTTGGTGATCATGTGTGGAAACTTCTGGTGATTCTCTGTTTCATATCCTCGGAGTGGCTCCTCCTTGCCCTGAACACAACTATTTCCTCTTATTCCTTAGTAGTGTCAAACTGGCCAGTTACATCCCGCTCCAGCTGGACTTGTCCTTCTGTACGAGATTCATATCTTCCTGCTAAGTATTATACATGACACATATATACATTTCACAAATGATCTCTGGTATGCCGCTCACTTTCTAGAAAGAGATGAAACAGGACATAATGTTAACACTGATGTCAGACCCAGTCACACAATTACTTTGTTTAAACAAGCCCATGAAAAAGTGTTTCCCTTCTTACGGCTTTTCTGCAGGCTTCCACTTGTATATTTCACTGGAGATTGCACAGACATAATTAAAAGAAAAAGTTGTCTCTTGCTTGTGTATACTTGCATTTTAGAGTAAAGCACATCCATGTGGAAGATGCGCTGTTTAACAGTTGGGTAGACTCCTTGAAAGGATTCTACTTATTCTTATTTGGCTCACCTTATGCATAGATCTTGTACGCTTTTATCCTAAGTTTTATAGATCTAATAATCTGTTTACTAGCTTTTGGGGTTTAAATGCTAGTTACAGTAAGGAGATCTTCTCAAGGTACTAATCTCCCACATTTTTGTTTTAAAGTCTATAAGAACTTTTTGCTCAATGCATTTTAAAATAAAAGCATTCTAATTTCAAAACTAGACACATAGTTTTCCCATTCAGGCACCTGTTCTAACATTGAGCTTAAACGTGCAAAGCTATATCAGTCATCTTTGTGCCATCCTTGGACATCTCTGGAATGTTATATTGCCTTAAACTTTTTCTTTTTTTTCCAAGTATGCCATGAACTGAGTATGTAATGAGTGGCTGAGCCTTAAGTATGCCGATGGACAAAATGTGTGGGAAGAACATATGAAAAGTTGTACTGTGATTAAAATAAACATTGAAGGACAACCCAGATCTTTGCTCCAGAAACATAATGGTGTAAAACACTATTAAAACAAAATTTATATATATAACAGATTCAGAAGCTTATGTGAACAATTTTTTTAGTGTAATTGACAAAACTCTTGTTCCATTAATCAGAAGCTATGTGATTTTTGGAAGCTTACCAACGATGGCTTACATGTTGATTCAGTTACTCATATTTTTTTGAGAAAGCGAGCAGTTTAAGTAGATCTTATCAAAAAACATTAATGCAATGAATCTAAATCCAGTACTTTATTAAATCTATTTAAATATGCATTAAAATATTTCAGAAGCATCAAAATGAGGATACCATTGAGCATTGAGAAAGAGATGAATGCAGTAGCTGTTAAGTTTTAATTGTCTCTAATCTCTTGCTACTATGGCAACAAAAATAAAAACTTTTTAGAGGAATATTCTATACAATGCATTATTTGCCAAGAATGTTCTTAGTCAGCAAATTCATGTAAGCAGAAACACATATTTTCTGCTATTTCCATCATTTTAATATGTAAGGCATAGGCTTCTAATAATCTTTGTGTTCTTATCTACATTTAACAGCATTTAGAAATCGTTCTTAATACCGTCGAAAGCTGAAATGTCTTTCAGTCATCTTCTCCTCCTTCCCCCTTCTCAACAAATTTCACGAGAAAATTAAAAATTTAAAATGAATCTACTCTATCTTATTTTGCTGTGCAGTTCTAAAGTATTCTGATGAGCCTGGATAATCTGATGTGGCCTTTAGGGAGAGACACATCAAATATAGGCAGACAGCTCCTGTGTCTGGTAACAAAGACTGAGGAGGTCAAAACTATCCCAACAGGCCTGAGCAGGTCAGTCAGAGGCAAATGTTGGAAATAAAATTTGGTGGGGAGGGGAGCAAGGGGCCTGGGTCAAGTCCTGTTCAAAAAGTCAGCTTTGTCAAAAGCTTCAGTCACATTCTTACCTACAGGCAACCTCTGCTGATCCCAACTCATTAATCGAACTGGAGAGCCGTCTTGACCCTGGCTCCTTCCCTTTGAAGTGCGGTGTCCTCTGCAGCATGAGGAAATAATTTGCTGCCTGATTCAATGAGCCATCAGTAGAGCCAGCAGACCTAATGACATGTGAGAATATTAACCTCCTACCACGAAGAGCTGTGAATCTTGAGAGGCAGTCTATAATTCACCCAGCACTCCTGAGCCTTCCCTTTCTGTCTTATTTTTGCACTCACTTTCTCACTCACAGGGAGAAAGAGAGAGAGAGAGGAGAGACCCTCTTGTCGTAAAACTTTATTTTCTTCAGTAGCGGGAGCCTTACTGAGCTGCTTGATAATGAGTTACTTTCCATTTGCAGTTGGAGAAAATTTATATTGAAAACTAGACATCCGTCTTGCATATAATCATTTCTGTTTAAAATATGACACAGGCTACATAACTGACATCAAGGGGGTGGTAATCTGAATACTTACCCGAGCAGACTATTTTATATCTCCTGATTTATTTTTCATCATCAAAAGAAAAAAGTAAGAACAAGCAAACAAACATGCATAACAATGATGTTATTCTATATAATGTCTTTTCTAGCTGCCCTCAGTCAAGAGCACTTTTCCCAAACCTCTTCTTTTTTCATTTTTTTTTTTCTACCTAAAGGGAAGAACAGTTCTGCCTGGCCAAATACTGTGTGTTATATGCACACACAAGGGTGTGTTCTTGCCCTTTGATTCTTAACAAAGAAATAGATTGTTGGTCTAATCCTGTTGCTTGAAATGTCAGGGCTGGTTTTTCTCTTGTTGACTCCTTTAGTGTTTTCAGTCACAGATTCAGGTCTCAATGTCTGGTAAGCTTCAGAAATTGAGCCTCTGTTATTCATGTGGCTAAATAACGAGAAAGGAAAAGCAGAAATGGCCCTGTGTGCATATACTGCTCACCATGAAAATGGTGGTGATTACCAGACTTTACACTGTTGTGTATCCGTGTACAGTAAAATAATGTAGGGGTTTTATTTTGGTTTTAATGCCTTTTTATAGCTCTGGTGCTGCAAAAGATCCGAACTTAGAGGTTACGGGTCCAGATGGGGCATAGTAGCCAATGTAGCAAATCCCAGACCAAAAGTACTCTGGATGGCAACTTAGCCTTGTCTAGAAACCTGGAAAGGTTTTGGTGTGATTTGCTGTAACTGTACTGGCAAATTTCTCATATTTGGTGGAAACAGAGCTTTAAAAATGAAAGTACCTCGAGTGTGAACACATCCGATGGTAAAAAGTGTTTCTCTGCTGGGAGTGAAATTTAGCGATATGGTTGTGCAGTCAAAACTTTCCAGCTAGAAATTGAGCCTGAATTCTGTTGAGTTACAATTACAGGGTTAGTTGGATTCTGAGGAGTTGTTGGTAAAACCATTAATGTGTTGTGTGGATCTGTACAGACTAAGATACCGTGCAGCAAGGGATAAAGGAGGTTAGGGAGACAAAGCAGAGTAGGTAGCAGAAGGAAATAACAAATAAATGGCAGTTATGTGCTACGTAACAAATACTACAGTGTCTATGGTATGCACATATGTAGATCCCTGTGATTTTAAGTTGCTCTAGAGATTTTTTTTAACATTGAGGGTTTTGGTGTTATGTCCATTAGCAATTCTCTGCTATCATGCTTGAGCAGTCTATTAGTCGTTCTCACCTCTTATAGCTGGTCACAAAGGCCAGTCCCCTTGCCTCTCTCTGCTTCATCTTTTTTATTAAGTTTATTAAAACTAGTCAGATTATACTTTCTTATGGCACAGGCTGTGCTTGGTCCATTCATTATGGTTTCTTATCTTGGCAGGCAATCTGAATTGAACGGCAGCTAGTCCATTATGCACATATGAAGCCCATCACTCCTCCAGCAATGGCCAATTCATCAAACATTTATCTTTTGCCCTCTGAGCAGTGCGTCAATTTGCTTGTCAATCCTCAGCCTTGGTTGTTGTGGAAGATGGGAGAAAAATTACTTTTCTTTTCCCCCTTCTCACTGAACTCCAGTAGTCAAAATGGGCTTTACTCTACTCACTCCACAGGCTTGTTATCTCCCCCTTCTCTGTGCAAAAAGGGGAGGGGTCAGGCTACTATCTGAATTGCAGAGTGACAGATTGATCCAAGATACAGTAAAGCTTTCATTATGGCACTGCCTTTGCACTTGAATTTGCTCATATTTCCATTATAATACTGTTTTTTGGAGGCTTTATAAATAGGTTCTCAACTTGGCTCATGGAGATGAGAGGAGCTTTTAAGACTAAGTACATGATAGGGTTTTAGAGGTTTTTTTGTGGTTTGTTTCTTTTTTTAACACATAGATTTGTATTTTGTACATTCTGGCTTGTTCTTTTCCTATTTCTAATTATTAATACCTCCTTGAATTCTCTCAAGTTCAGGAAATGGCAGCTTGGTATTTTTATTTTTGTTTAATGCCATGTTTTATTAGGACTGTATTTGCCGTTAAGATTAGGGAAAAAGATAAATGAGACACTCGCATCCCAAAATTTCTCTTATATCCTCTAAGCTTGTTATTCTTCATCAATTATTTTCAAGAAATTGTAGCAGAAGAATGCTTATGTCCGCAGTTAAGAGTATTATTGAAATGATGCAACCATTGAACTGCAGGGACTTCCCTAGTGGTGGTTTTTGCAGAATGGCCTTTGATAAAATATGAATGGATACAGTCCCTTGCTCTCTGCTTGGTAATTTTTAGCTGTATTTTAGCAAACTGTATTTTGTTATATGATACTTCTTCAGTCATTAGATGACTAAGAGTTCATTTTCTGATCCATTTTGTATTATTTTAAAATATTTTATATGGCTTATGTGAAAACTGCTTTGCCACAGGCTATAGTATTACACTGATTGTCATTTTATTTAAATTTACACAAAATTGTAGCAGTAATATCATATAAAATCTTGGCATGTTTAATCCTAAAGATGTAATATAAAAACTTAAGCAAAAAGAAGCCTAACGTGAAGGATAAAGCTTGAGCTGTATTAATGGGATATCCTCTTGAGTAGAGCTGTATTAAATACGCATAGTGAAATCTGAGACTTTAAGAGGTTCATTAGAAAAGAAATTGAACCCCACTCCGCTCAGTGAGGCTGCTTCATGGTGGAGTTGGGCCAGGCAAATAATTTTTATTTAATTTTATTTTTTGACCAGAGACTTGGTAGGTGGACTCTAATATGTTTTTCTGAGGTACGGAAAACTGTAATGGGAATTTGTAGTTTATTTTACCAAGTAAATAATCCACCTGTATGGGGTACAGTTGTAACAGTTTATTTTACCTAAATGTTGCAATTTCTTTTAATTTCATTGCAAGACTTTGGACAAATAGACTATGTTCATCCCTCCCAAACATATCTACTTCACTGAGCCTCACCTGAAGGTCCGATTCACTTTCTGGAAGTGGCCATTTTTTGTCGCTGGCTGTGAGGAATTATGAGCAACTGGGCTTCTAAGGATGGATGACATAAATTTGCATTGTTTCTTCTCAGATAATTCCATCATTTGAGGAGCTGATGCTTAATAACAAAATCTCTCTTCCTCAAGAAAATCTGCACATCTGTTTTACAATTGGTAGGAAAGGGTTTGAAATGTTGTGAACTGAAGATTTAGAATTCAGAAGGCCTCTCATGTCTTTTTGTCTAACTATTGACTCTACTTTTGTTCCTGTTTTCTTTGAGGTTTGGGGTGTGTGGCTTGTAGGGATTGAGTTTGTTGTGGGTTGGTTTTGGGGTGTTTTGGTTTAGTTTTTTCAAGCAACGGAATTTGCTGCATAAAACTCAGAACAAGACTATAAAAACCAGATTAAAATTATGGGTTTTCATGAATCACCCCCATTTTTAATGTCCTAACATAGCTCTAGTTCATGATTGCTCTGCAAGACATTTTCGTCCCAGTTTTTGATAATAAGGTGTCCCAAGAAGTCTTTTATGTTTTCAGTGTATAAGGAAAGGCGAAAAACAAGGGATGGCTATTCATTTTATTGTATGTCTGAAAGTTAAGTATGACCTTTATATGAAAAGACTCAGGAACTAATTGTAGATCCAGTTCATAACACAGGTTTGATCTTTTCTTCCCGGGTATTTAATGATTCTCTTCATTCATTTCTCTCCATTTTCTCTTTAGCTGACCATATTCATAGACTTGCCTTAAGTTTTTCTTGAAAGAGGTGCTTCCAGATATTTTCTATCTAGCAACAGAAAGCTAGGAGCAGATTGACTGAAAGAGATGCAAAATGCTAGCTCTAGATAGTCTGCAAAATGCTAACATTCCCCCTGATATTAGACGAAACAAAATATTTCATGTTTTGGAAACATTGATATGCCTGAACAGAATTGAACAGAATTCTGTGATTCCTGTTTTATGACTTGTCTGGTCTAACATGGGGCCTGGCCCACGCTAGAAGTTTTGGAGGGTTTTTTTCACTTTCTCTGGGGTGCCTGGGTTTTTTTGTGTGTTCTGCTTTGGTCCAGGAATCATGTCAGGCTGTCCATTGAATACTCCATTCTGTTTTCTTTTAGGATGCATCATCATGCAGAAAAATGTGTCTAAACACCAAGTAACACTGCAGAAAAGAAAAGCTATTATGCTTGAACAGTGTAGAGGTCATTTTTTGATGCTTTACTTGTAGTTTACCTGCCATTACTCTCTTCGTGTGCAGGAAATACATAAACACTCGGTCAGAAGTGTTTTTGTGATTGTAGTAGTAAGAATGGGATTTCTTCCTGGAATTTGAACAGAATTGTATCTACTCTATTTTCTTTAAAATGGTTTTGTTGTTGTTGTTGGTTTTTTAAATTCATATAAAATATTTATATGAATATATTTATATTTATATTAATATAAATATTTTCCTGTACTTACAGGTGAGAGGTGTATTTCGAGCAGAACCTCCCAAAGCAGGTTTTAGAGTAGAATTCTGACAGAAGTCTGAGCCTGAGGGAGTTTGCACAGAAGATTCACATAACCCTTTCCACCAGCAGAACAGAATTGGAAATGGCTTGGATTTTTCCCCTTACTCATGTGCTATATTTTAGATTAAGTGGAATTTAAAATTGTACAGGAATCAAAGCGAGTAAAAGTGAAATGATGTTTCCCATTCCCAGGGAATTACGCAAAATCTAAACTTACACATGTGTCTCTCTTATGTTTTTATATACATAGCGTTTATTTATTGCTCTTTGTTTTCTTTTGGTGAGGTTAAGTCAAAGGACTAGAAGTCAGGAGCTCTGGGTTTTATTTCTTGTCTCTTAGAAAATTGCTGGAGGTCACCTTTCGTTAGTCACTTAACCTCTCTCTGCTTTACTACAAAATGGAATTTTAAGCTCAGCAGGTTTTTGAAGAGTAATTCATTAATGTTAAAAAAAAAAAATGCTTTGTGCTCCTTGGCTGGCAGGTGCTGGAGAAATAGAAATTACATTCCTATTCTTTAAATACTGAAATTATCTACTGCTAGGGTTCTCGTGTTGATTCTGCTCTCCTTTAATCTGTTAAAACATAAAAGGCAAGAAAAAAGGTATTTTAAAAAGCTCTTGTTTTGTAACAGCTCTGTCTTTAACTTCTGGTAATGGCTATCTCTTGTCAACAGAGTGCAAATCAATTTCAGGGCTAAAGCCAAACTCTCTCATTTACATATTGTTAACTGCTCTCTCTTTTCCTGTTAAACAGGAGGAAAGAAGTCATTAGATATGAGGCAGCTGTCTTATTAATGGAGGGGTGGGGTAAAACGTGAGGAACACTTTCAGCAAATACTTCTGAACAGCTTGCTTTTCCACACAAGGACAACTGCACAGTAACAATATTTGTCCATTACTTGAGAGGCTTCTGCTCTTTTTTTTTTTTTTTAAATTTATAATATCTTGTGTTTTCGCTGTCAACTGTTAGCAAACTGAAGAGCTGTTCTTCAGTTTCATTGTAACAAAATCCCTGTCAGACCAGAGGGACCATATGAAATACTGCAGTTGACAATTGCCATGCATACACGTAGAGGGGGGGGAAAAAATCTCTGCCATGACATTCCTCTACGATTAAAACTTTGTTACTAACTACGAATGAATTAGAGAAAAGCAAGCTGTAAGAAATCATACTGATTAGCTGAAGGACTTGGATAAAATGACATTTGTGAGACCTCTGTGTTCTACGAGATTATTTACTGTCTGCTTACAGAACATCTTAAGTTGTTTTGTGGAGGGAATCAGTTTCCTGTTTAGCGCAGTGTTTTTGTAAGCTAATGAGGGCAAAGCGTGAGCCATAGGCAATGATGCTGTGATATTAGCTGTGACAGGGAGCTTGATCATAATTATCTTAACGAGGATAGGGTTAATTACAGTGGAAACTCAAAGTTTTTTCTGTTTGAATGAGGCGACGCTGAATGCGTTGTGATGTTTTGTCGGTTTGATGTGACTTTGGAAATTGCAATGGAAATCTCTTGGCAGCACTTGCTCTCCTCTGGGAGCAGAGTGTGAGCCCTGCCATGAGATAACTAAGATGGTACCTGTGGGTGAGGTAATGGGCGGCTTTTCTGTCATCAGAGCAGGAAAAAGCAACCTGCAATACACCTTTGTGATGCTTATTAGCCTTTTGAAACAAGAGAAAAAGCTACTGCCACTGCCCCTTCAGTGCTGGTTGTATTGTGGTGGTAAAATTGCGTGTTTGTTTTAATATATTAATACAGGAAGACATTTTTCTGCTGTGAACTATGAGAAAACAGCACAGATTTAACTGTAGACTGGTCCTCTTTCTTGGGGGATTTCCCTCTTTATACTCATCTCTTAGGGTGTTTGTGTATTAGGCTATGCACTCCTCTCCACTTCTGTAATGGGCTCCTAAGGAAATACTTGGAGTACATTACTATAAGTATCTCACCCTAATTAAAAATAGTATTTTAGTAATACTAAAATTAGTAATTTATTTCTGATTTCTACCTCCGCTCCTCAAAAATGCTTTCTATATATACCAATTTGCAATTGCAATCCTTTCTTATCCCCCACCTGCACATGGGAAATGGAGGCACATAAAAGTTATGCAACTTGCTGAAATTTGTACCATAAAACCTGTTGTGTGGATTGTACTTAAAATTTTTAAGTTGCAGAGTACAACTGCTGGGCAATGTTTCCATATAAATTATGATGGAGGAGATTGCCTTGAATTTAGTAGCCAGAATCACTGAATGATAGCAATCACGTTTTTTCCTTTTTTGTTTCTTTACCAGGTGTCTTACCAATTTTGTTTGGGTGCAATTTTTTTTTTCCAGCTGTTGAAGATGAAAAAATAAGAATTCTGTGAATAGCAAAATAACATATGGATGTAAATTTAAGTTAATGGCTACACCCTCTCTGTACTGTGGCAGCTCCTCCCATCTCCCCGGACTCTGAATTTAGGTGATTAAATCAGCAAGTGCACACAGCTCTGATGACATGAAAACAACAATTAATAAGCAACCCCCTGTGTAACACGGCTCCTTTTTAACTGAGCAGCTAATAACATTACATGGCGAAAATTATCAAAACCAGACAGGTGTAAGGAGATTTGCGCACAATTTTCTCTGCCTATCTATGAAACTAGTACCCCGTGTTCAGGCCAGGCTTGTGAAAGAAAGGCTGTTTCAATAGGCAACTCCCTCTAGTGTTTCAAGGCCTTTTGTCCCACTTCATGGCTTGTCATTTTGCTTTATGCCTCCCCTGCAGCAGTTTTGGATGTGCGCTTTCTTCTCCTTGCCAGTTGCCAACCATTTGCTGATTCTTATGATAAGAGTATTATATTTGCATAACATAACTCAGGAACAATGTGTATTTTGATGCTGACACTGACCAGAGCCCAAACAATGTTTTTTCACAAAGGACCTATTAACATCCCATAAGGCTCTGTGGTGTTGACAAGGAGGTGGCCTTCTCTGAACTCCTTTGCCAAGTCAAAGCCTTACAGTGAAATGTGAGGTTTGGAAATAATCCACTATTTATATAATAAAGAGTATTTAAGGGGAATTTGCTAAACAAGGTTTGTCAAATAAACTGAAATGAAAACTCATAACAGCTTGATAAACTCACTGCTGCTTCCTCTGGGTTATTTTGCCTTTTAAAGGTACTTGGGGGAAAGCCCTGCCTGAAATGTTTGCTGATCTCTCTTCTGATCTTGACTGTGGCAAACCCAAGTCTGTTGCAACCCTGTGCTGGAATAGCGAGCTGAATGCTGTGTGCTAGCACAGCTCTTAACCGCTTACAGTTTGTGCAGGCTGAATTGAGCTTTTCCCCAAACAGCTTGTTAAAGGCAAGTGCAAAAAGTGCGACTGTTACTGTGGTGGTTGTTTCAGTATAATGTTTATAATAAGAGGCTTTTGCTCCTTCAGCTTCAGAAATTGCAGTCTCAGTGCATCGTACCGATACAGATAATGCCACAGGGTGCAGGCATGGCAAATTTTCTTCAGGTCTGGCTGCCCAGCGTCAAAACGGCATTAGTAATAGTTGTACCTCCCTTTCAGAATGCTGAGTCAACAGACTGTGAACCATTTGGAGTCCTTGGACTGAAGTACACTGCTTCAGTGTTGTGCAAATGCTACTTGAATATTCATAGTTTAGTGTACAGTACCCAGCGGAAAGGTCACGGACTTGATTTCTTTTGGTTGTTTGAACCCTCTAACTGTGATTTCTGAGTGGTCAATAAGTTGCATCTACAAAAGCAGTATCTTGTTTTTGTTGGACAGATGAATGTTAAATTGTCTAATTTGAAACCCACATACTTTCTAATAATATTTGTGTTTTCCTCCAGTAGTAGTGCCTGTAGAACTCTCTAACAGGGGCCTTAGCTGTATTTTGATCTTTGCCAAAATCTGGGGGGAGAGTGAGGAAATCCTCTCAGTATAAATGCCATTGGAAACTGAATAAATAGTAGAGACTGCATCTCCCTTATTCATCACATTTTATAAAACAGCCAGGAGATACAGTGATGATCTTCCCACTGGTAGGCATAGTAGATCAGCTGTCAAGTCATGCAATCTCAGCATATCTTTAGGTGTCTGGTAGGTGAATGAGCTGTGAATGCGTGTCTGTGCGTATGCTCCGTATACCATGTGTCTTAGTTGATTAATGTGTGGGTTTCTTTTACCTGGTGGAATGTGCAAGCGTTAAGAATCAGGTTTGGAATAGGTGCCTTAACAAGGTACCAAAGTATTCTTTTTAGATTTTTTCCCTGTAATTCTCTGTCAGAGGAATGAATACCTCCAGAATCGTGTTTATTTATAAACCACCGTCTGTACTTCCACGTTGCAAAATGTGCCTTTTTAAAGCTGCTCTCTGCAATCTGACTTGTGGCTTGACAGTGGGACAGTAAGTTCCAAAAAGAAAGCAAATTCCTTTTCTGTCTGGAGTAATTCTGCATTCTGTTTTGTAGAGAACATTTTATTTTGTTTGTAGGAACTCAAGAAGCAAATTAAGTGGTTAATAAAAAGGGGGAAAAAAATATTCCCTTCTCCATTTCCTATTATTGCATGTATGGTAACTGCTAAGAAATGATACTTGAAGTTGTATTTATTATTGTTAGCAGGGTATGATATTTCTTGGCAGAAATGATGGATGACAACTTAAATTTGTGTCCAGGGAATGAAGGTGAACTGTGACAGAGTTATTTATCTTGGGAATGGAGGTTAGGGTCAGGCGAGGCTGGGTGCCTGAAGGCACAAGACATTGACAAATTCATCCTGCAGGCCCCATATCTGAAGCCTTTTGTTTTGGATCCTGGCTACTCACTAAGTGACCCCCATCCTTCATCCTGCCAGCCTGTGAAGGATGTGTTGCAGTGCCAGCACTCCCCTTGCCACTAATGCTTGTCATTCACTCTTCTGACAGGCCCAAACCAAAACTATTCCCACTCCTGAAAGGGAAGGTTAAAATATTTATTTCAGCTCATAATGACCTCCCTGATTTAGTGGAGTATCATTTTTCCTGTTGCCTTTGTCGTTTGCAGGTCACTAGAAGGACTGAAAACATTCAGTTACTTGGAAGAGCTGATCTTGGACAACAATCTACTCGGAAATGACCTTCTGTTACCCAGGTTACCCCACCTCCATACCTTAACGCTCAACAAGAACCAAATATCCTTTCAAAGAAATACCTGCAAAATGTCAAATGAGTTTTATGTGTCAGCCAAATTAAAGCATGTGAAATATAGTTCATGTGCAGACAAAGCATTCTCTCGTTTGGCACCTGGAATACTTCATAGTAATTTATTATAGGTCATTCATAAATGAAATGCACCATTATATCTTCCTGTTGCTCCATTTTAGTGAGAGATCTAAGTTATGGCTCTGAAGAAATCTTTCTAATAGATAAAATAGAGAAAGAAAATAATGTCAGTGCTACCAGTGTGCAGCAGTTCCTGTGTTTGCTTGGGGTTCTGTTGCAGGCTGACCTCTAGTGGAATAGAGAGTGCAGTGAAACGCTATTAAGTTTTTATACTGTAAATAGGTTTTAAAATATTAGAGTAAAATAAAATAAAGAAATTAAAAATCCAAGAAATGTAATACCTTTCTCTATTTTAATGAAGTTGGTAATATCACAATTTGGTAGCTGCTGTGCAACTGCAGCTGTAAAACCAAGTCATGGTATTCTCGGTATTCCAACTCTCTATAAAGTCATGTAAAATACTGTACAAATCAATGTCTTAATACAATAAAGTATTTAGATGGATAGTTAAGTCCATTCATGCCCAATCAGTCAATTCTTTATACGCCTGAAGTTAGTGCCTGCTTAAGTTTATTCAGAATAAATATTTCAGCATTTGCCTAAGTACTCTGCTGACTCAGAGCCCCCTGGTCTGTAGGCTTATAGATAATGGTCTGTAAAAACTAATTATCTGCAAGATCTGGGCATGGACTAGATTATTAAATATTTTTCCCATACTTTGACCCTTCTGGAGATTTGAAGATGTGTAATATATGGCTTTACAAAAGTTAAGGGAAATCAAAATGTGGCCAAAAGGGCAACTGAGGCCTGCAGAGTCTTAGAACACAGACCAGGAAAACCCTCTCCTTGTAATTGCGGTGTGAGGATAAGGCTGCTCAACTGCAGCCTTTTATTACAGACAATGTAAACAGAGAGCAATTTACCTCCTACTAAAGCAAAATCCTCCTACTGAGGAGAATAAAAATAACTGCAGATTCTACGATTTCTGCACTTATTTTTGACTCTATAAATAAATAAAAATCAGCAGAGGAACTTTTGTTCTTGGAGCCCTGGAAATTTGCCAAGACTGTCTCCTGAGCAGCAACAATCATCACTGTTCTAAGTATTTGGCTAGATTTCTGGTTAATGCCAGGATTCTGGGGGTTGTATTTGACTAACTGGTTTTATTGTTTACTGTCATGGTAAAAATCTGAACTGGGAATGCTTTGATGAAGAATGGACAAAACTATTTTTGTTGATGCTGTGACTGGCGGTGGTATGTCTCGTGCAGCGTATCTCCTTCTACAAGGCATGAAATGTAAATTTGGCCATAAGGCACAAAAGCATGTGAGTATATTTGTCTTTTGGGGGAATGTCAAAGGAGGGCAGACGTGTTGAATAAGAACTCAGTGAACAAAATCCGAGTGAAAAAAAATTATCCTGTCAGTAGTATTCTGTGAAGAGTTTCTGCTGGTCTCAAAGACATACTTAAAATACTGTTGTCAAGTGAGTAAGCTCTCAAAGTCAATGATAACATGATAAGAAGGATTTGCTCTATCCTGGGATTTTTTTAATTCAATCTTAAAACTATGAAGTTAGAGCTTTGAGAGTATTGAACTACCCAGGTTATAGAAAAAATGTATATGTTTTGTAGTGTGCTGCCAATAATTTAATAGAGGGGTTGCAGAAATGCTTGTAAAACACCTAGTATATACAAACTGTCCAGAAAAGAACAATGGCTCTCCATCATTAACATTTTGAGGCCTAGGGAGTAGTAATCTCTTATAGGGAGGATACAGCAGTCTTCAGAAACATGGAGACCTTCCGGATTCCTCTCTTCTTCTCTAATGTGCTTTTTTCTTCTGTATAGTACGTTTGTTTTTACAAAAGTCTGATTTACTGTGGGAGACATCATCTTTGTTTCCCTATCGGGCACAAAGGATGGGAGAAAGCAGAAGACTAAGATGGATGGCTGGGTAGGTGAGAAGTTGGTTTTGAAAGGAGGACTCATGACTACGATCTCTTATGCTTGTAACGGGAGCCTCATTTCTCCTTCTAAGGTGCTCACTACATACTAAGAATCAGTTAAGAGACGTCTAAATAGGTTTATTCCTCCGTGTGTATTACAGCAGTGTGAATTTTCATGGCTTTTCACTATGCTGATCATGGCTGGTGTTGGAGTGGGAGTATATAGTATAGGCATTTCAATTTCCTTTACATTTCAATCTTTTTAGTATTTGTTAAAGCTACTCCAAAGGACAGCATTGATAATTTGTCAAATATATATACCTGTACTCTGAAAATTAGTGTTCAGTGGCTCACTTCAAAATAGATATGTCTGATAATGAACCAGATCTGTGATTCTCTGAAGTAGAAGCCCTATTTCTTTACTGAGTCCAATGAGCTGGTCATCCATTTAGCAAGTATTCTATATACCTCTGAACAGCTGATACCAAAATTGATTTAGAATAAAGGCGTTGAATGTAGATATAAAATGCAGACATTGAATCTAGGCCTAGGTTTTAATGGTTTAGAGGAAAACCAAAATATTTCACACCATAGAGTGGGAAGTCTAGAGCTGGGCAGAATACCCATAATGGTGTATTGCATTACTTATGGCAAGAGGGGTTATGAGTGTGATTCAGATCTAAGGCGTCTTTGCAAACAGCATGGATCCAGTACCTCAACTGAAGAATGCACCAATAAGTTCTTCTGGTATAATCTTTATCACAAAGGTCTCGTCATAACGCCTAACAGTTATGGATTTCTTTAACCCCCAAACTGTAGGTTGTTATTTATTTTGCCTTTGTGCTTGTTTCTAGATTGTTCTGACGTGCTTGAAGACCTAGAAATCCTGGTCTGACCAGAATCTCATTATGTTAAGTGCTGAAGGCTTGATGTTTAGATTGAGTGAATACATTAAAGGCATAAATTGTCTCCTATTATGCAGAGATCCCTATCACCACTAAAGAAAGATATAAGCTGAAATGGCACAGAGGTCTTTCTGCATGTACTTCTGAGCTCTCCATGCTCCAATTGCAGATATGGCTAAATCTGAGTGCAGCTTGCTGGAGAAATGCAGTACGTGGGTCAACAACATTTCTTCTAAAATACAGTATAAATGAAGTAAAACTTAAGTAATGTGAATGCCTTATGCCAAACATCTACGGAAGAGGGAGGTAGTCTTCAGACCAGGCGATCCCTTATCCCGTTCTACAGCAGTGCTTGGACCAGTTCAACTCCAGATGTCAGAACTTTAAAAAAAAAAAAACAGGCAAGCTGCTGCTGTATTCTCGATTGTTGTTGTGTTGCTTTGAGCAACATTTGGGCAGAATAGTGTAAAAAAAAATAATCCAAACAAACCCCAAACTTTGAAAGAAAGGATGTATGGTTTCAGGATGGATCTGTCTGGAGAACCAGAAACTTAATTTCATTGCAGGAGTAGAAATATTTCTCCTTTCTCTTGCATTTGTATACCTAGCAATATTGACACCTGGTCTCCAAATCTGCACTCTGGGAATGGTGGGCTTTCTGAAATACTCTTAAAAGCACTGGTAATTCCAGCTACACAAAGAAAACTATTGCTCCGCCAGCAGGCAGAATGGAATTTTTTTTCCAAGTATTCAGTATGTAGGAAGCTCTCCATGAGATGTATGGTCTTATTTAATTACCACCCCTGCTGCACCTTTCCTTTCTTGGCCAAATTTTTTTTAGTTTTAGTCAGTGAACAAAGCCTTATCTCGAGGCCTTGTCTTCCTACCAGATAAGAGTTCAGGCCAGAACACAGCATACAAATGACTGTGTGTGACATCTTTTTGCAGATCGAGAAGGGAAAGACATATACTTGCATATTGCAAGCTATTTCTGTGGTTATCCAACCTTGAAGACCTAGCACATTCTAATGGAAAAGCGTTCAGGTGGCAAAGATCTTTTCACACTGCATTCAGAGGAGAATTGGTAACTTCTGCTTCAAGGCTATTTGCCTGCGGAATGGCTTGTGATTGCTACATTGTGTTTGTGATAAATTTAATTGAAGCAAATGTTTCAAATGGGAATAAATATAGGTACCTTGCTCATTTATGGCTCTTTCAGAAGTGTTATCCAGCTGTTTTAATGTTAGGTTGATTGCAGCACCTGCATGACAGATGGTTAGTTGGCAGAAGACTTCTAAATGACAGGATGAGGTCTTCCTACGTGGTGGTCTGGAATTTTGTCTGATGTTTCTGATATTCTCTATGTACCTTTTTCAAATATATCTTAAATATAAAGCTGATTGCTCTTCAGTATGTCTCTTTGCTTCCAAGATCTTCCAAAAGCTATAACCGCAGAAGGTCATTAACATGAAAAGCTCTTCTGCAACTCTTTTGGGAAGTGGAATAGCTAAAATTTTCAAAACTCTAAGAACTTTTTGAAAGAAAATGGTAGAGCAACTTAGAAAGCACTGAGAGAGAGAACAAGAGTGGTTACTTTTCTTGTAAAGTCAATGTATTTGATTGTGTGACTAGCAAAAAGGACTGCTGTCAGAGGAAAAGTTTACAGAAAGAAATCCCAGGTTCTTTTGCATAATTCGGGCCATATGCAGAAAGTAATTGAGTGGTGTATCAGTGATTGTGTATAGGTTGGGGTTTTTGGACAGTTATATGTTAAGACAGCATTTGTATGGAGCTATATATAATAATAATAATAATGATAATAATGATAATAATAATATTTAAAAATTGTTGGCAAAGGTTTCTCCATAGGTTTGACCAGCAGTTATCCCTGAAGAGCAACCAAGAATATACCAAGAATACCAGTAAGAGAGGAAACAGTATGGAGTCTGAGGAGTACTCAGCAGCAGTCTTCATTACTTAAAGCAGCTGAAATCTTATATTACTGTCTCTAAAGGATTCATGCAGTGTCTGTGCACTGGAATTATGCTGGGGAGACTAGTGTAAGCACACAGCTAGAGAGACTTGAGGATACGGAGGTCTGGAGAAGCACAACACGTGAGAGTTCATCCAGTGGCTTCTGTGTGAATCCACACAACCTCTCAGAAGTATAATAGAATGGTCTTTTTACCGTGCTGGCTGTCAGAAAACACAGTTCAGCATCAGCATGGCTGTCCCTGCTTGTGAGGTTCTCCTTAAATGGACTAAGTGAGATGACATTATAGTGTCTACTCAGAGTTTACAAATACAGTATTTCCTGGAGACAGTTTGAGTTTGAATCACGTTAGTCCTTCCCTGGTCGTAGTCTTGAATACTGTGGAACTAATCCTTGAAGGATATGTAAGGGGCCATAGTCCTGACTATCACTGGAATTTTAATGCAGGCTGCAGGATGTCATCGCAGATGACACCAAACTAGGTGGGAATGTTGATCTGCTTGAGGATAGGAAAGCACTACAGAGGGACCTGGACAGGTTGTATCGATGGGCTAAGGCCAATTGTATGAGCTACAAAAAGGCCAAGTTCTGGGTCCTGCGTTTCGGTCACAACAATAAGTAAGATTTGATGAGAGTTAGAATATGTGTCATACTCCACATTCAGCAAATTGCTGGGGAGAAAAGCTTCTATCCCAGAAAAACCTCTACTGAATTAGCAAGCAAAAATTCTGCATGTTTATTCCATAGAAGAAAGCAAAAGTTTGAGAGCTGCTTCCCTCCCTCCCCTTTTCAATAGGAGAAGGCCAGGTACAATCTAAGGCTTGCAATAACTAACTCCCTGTGTGTGATTGCTGTTATGGAAATAACTATCTTTTGTAATAATAAACTATTTCTCTCAGGGAACCTTTTTGCAACGTAAGCAACCCTGCAAGAAATTAAGTGTTTCTCCTGACTGAGGGAGGGTGCCAGATTCAAGCATTTCTCTAACAGTCTTAGGAAATTTTTAAAAAGCTTTTTACTTGAGCATGTGTGGAAAAACAGTTTGTGACCTTCCCATCACAGTCACATACTTCCTGAAAGAGCGGTGAAAAAGTTTATGCATGAGCTTGAGGCCCAGGTATGAGAAGACAAGAATTAGCACCAAATTTTGATTGAGAATGCATCCTGGCTAACAAAGAATGTTTTTTTTCTTAGGGTCTGGTTGATTATTTACTGGCATATAGCATTCCATAACGTGGCTGTACCAAATGAAAAGTTAGCATTTTTACCTTTTTAATTAATTCATAGAACTGATTTCAAACCCTCGTTTTTCTCACTCATGCAAAACGTTTGAATATGATTCCTCAGACCTTATGGGGCATTAACTGTGAGCCTAGATACATTTATTTTAATCTGTTAAAATTAGTAATTGTAAGCATGATCTTTATGCATTTTTGGAAATAAAATTTTGTACTTAGAAAAGGAAGCCCACATTTTTAACAATGAAGCTGCTCTTTCCCTTCTGTATTGCTTCTGTTGCCCTTAAGATATTGAGGTGAAGAAATAAAGTAAATTCCATCAGCTAAAAATAACAAAGATAACAGAAACACATAAATCAAGTATAAATAATAGCAACACAAGTGAATTGAGGATTTAAAACAATAGTTGTGGTCTCTAACAGCAAGAGTGGATAAAAACAGTGCAATGAAATGCCCATTAATGGTTTTGAATAATTATTGCTATTGTCTAAGTCAGTCAATTTTTTAACATTGAAAACTTTTAACATGCATATACATGTCATCTTTTTAGAAAAGCACGCCTTTTTCTTTCCATGTAAATCAAAGTAAATAAAAATGTAAAGTTAAGTCTTGGAGATTGTCTCCCTACACTTTGACAAAATAATTTGCTTTATTTGATCAATCAACAGGGTGCAAATGGTTGAATATTGTTATTATGCTTAAATTTAAGTGTGATTTCCAATATTGCAGTGGTTAAAAGATTAACTTTTTATTCTTGTTTGTTTTAATCTAATTTACAATATCAAAGGCATGTCATCATTATTTGTTATGTAGAGCATAATTTAGTTAAAAAGCCTCATGAACACCAAAGTATAAGGCCATTTTAATGAAAAAAATTGTGCTTTACAAGACTTTAAAGCTTCAAATATAAACTAGTTGTAACACTGAAGTCTTTAAGTTCCACTTAGTGAAGCATTAACTCATATATACTAATTGAGTAATTAAGAATGTGTTGCTGTAGCACTCAAACCATTTATATGCTGGGAGTGAAAGTGGGTTGTTGTGGTTTGACTTTTTTTTCTCTCTCTCTTTTTTTTTTTTAAACTCATTTTCCAGTGGACTGAATATATTAGTGATGAATGTGCTGTGAAACTAACTGTTTGTTTCCATGCTGGAAAAGTTTCATGGCTCCAGCAATTGCTAGCCATTTTACCGCACAGCATCCATCATTTTGTCAAAGTTTTAATGTTTTGTAGAGAACCACCTAGGAAAGAAAGGAGGAGAAAAGAATGACAAAACAGCCAAATTCTTTTATTCCATGCCAAAAAACTGACTGAAGTTTATCCGTGTTTGCCCTTGGAACAATTAATGTGACATTTTCCCGAATGCCATACTAAATTTGATTGTCAGTTATTGAAATGTATGTTTAAATCAGCAATGATGCGACTCTAAATGCTTTTTTCATTAATGTCATTGAATCCTTAACCCACAACCCTTGACACATAACAGAATTAGAAAGCCTTTTGGACCATTTGGCTGAAGTTGTGCCATCACTACAGTATCTCAGTTTGCTTGGAAACATGGCCTGCCCGAATGAACTGGTCTGCAAAGAAAAGGATGAAGATGACTACCAGAGATACAGGTTGGTATTTTCACTATATTGATACAGTTTGATAAGCTATGTCAATTTTCTTTTATTACCAGAAAAATATTGAACTAAAACCAACTTCCAACTTGGGGGCTCAAACAAATATCTCCTTTATTCTGAAAGAATTGGGGCATATTCTGCCGTGAAACACCTGGGAATTTGAGTAACTGCATTTCAGCAAGATCACACTGAGGAGTCCTGTATCAAGAGCTATTTCGGTGCTCTATAGCACATGTTTGGGTTGAGCAGGTGTGCACAGGATTTCCTGAATGTTGGGTGCTCGTATGTGTCTGCTTATGGCCTTTCCTTCTCTAAGTCCATGGTAAGGCAGGATTTACACACACCAAGAGTGACAGTCGATAAAAAATAAATCCCTGCATTCAGATAGCCAGTTGCCTTGTCTTCTGCTAACATTTGATTATGGCAATGAGTTTCTTCTACTATAGTTACAAAGGCACTACTAAAGAACACAGCAGGACTCCTATATATTGTGCTGCTTTGCTCAGAGCAGTTAGTGTTTAGATTAAAAGAACAAAAACCCCAAACTACCTCTCTAATGTAATTGTAATGAGCTAGGTTATACAAAAGGTCATCTGGAAATTAATATGGAGGGCTGATAAAATTCTATATATCCAGCTGAAACGTTGCTAAAAATTACGAGGCTTATTTAAAAAAAAATAAATACTTGTGACTGGTGATGACTGTGGGTATGTATCCAGCACTTATGGAATGTCTGCTGAAGTGACACCATTTTTATAGATTTCTTTTTTCTTGCTCTTCCCTGGTACAAGATTTCAGCCTTTGTGTGCTGGCATTTTTCACATTGGCTGGAAAAGGTTGTCTGAGGCAAGTTTGGGCCAAGCAGCACTGGTCACCACACTGCTGACGTTGCAGAGCCTGAGCTTACTTTTTATTAACAGGTCACCTGTAGTATTCAGAGTTATATAATAAAACTGTGATTTTATCTTCCTGTAATCTGTGATATAGGAGTTAGTATAAAATACAAAGTGGCAGAGACAAAAAGCAGTTTTATTAAGAAGTGGCATGAATTGGATGCACCAGATAATTGCTCATCAATGCTGCAGGTTGAAACAGCAGCACAGTTGTCCTGGCTATACATACACTTTTTCCTTTGTTCCAAATTTTTGAGAAGGACTTCTAGGTTTTCATTAGCCTAACGACTTTCACCTTCTTACAATGCAATTTTTAAATCCAGCCAAGCTGTAGTGTCTTGGTTTTCACCAAATAGAGCAGCCTAGATTTAATAAAATGTTTTTCTATTGCTTTCACGCTAAAGCGGAAGGTATGCCTACTATCCAGCTTAAGAGAGTCTAATAGTTCTGTCTCTATGTAAATTTATGGGACATTTGCACTGGAGAATTGCTTAAAAAATGAATGATATTTCTACAGTTTACTGTTTTTCACTTTAAGTATGTTTTCTGACAATATGTCTCCTATTAATCATTTAAGCAAAAGTAGTATGTTAAAGGAGCCATTCAGGAGCAAGAACCCATGGTTCATTGAGTGCTGTCTGAAAAAATTCTTTATTGATTGACATCCTCTGTGGTTATGTGATGTAATATTTATAATATGTCACACAGCCATACATCAAAACAAGCATGTCTGTTGTTTCATTTCAATGCAAAAATGTTGATTTCAGAGAGGTCAAGGTAGTTTTAGGTCACGTTGTGGCAAACCACTGTGTCAAAGTGTGAAGTGATTGTATTTATGCATCTGCTGTAAACTGCAACAGTGCTTCCATCTTCTTTCCCCTCAGTTCTTAAAAAACATGGGTATATTTTATTCATATAAACTAGGTTAATTAAAGCTCTTTTAAGAAGAAAGAAGGCACTTCTAATCACTTCTAATTAGTTGAGTGATTTATGGTTCTGCTGCTATAAACAAACCTTCCTGATCCCTTTCCATAATTATTTGTTACGTTATATGAAATGTGTTTGTCAGACAACATTAGACTCAAAAACATCTATCTATCTGTCTGTCTATTTATCTATTAGGGAATATATTCACCTACATGGTGGAACTGATTAAAAGTACTCTGCTAACTTTACTCTTAATAGCTAATCGGAGTTTTGAATACATGTTCTGAAACATCTTGGGCACAACTTTTTTCTTCCTTCTCCCAAAACGCATAGGTTTATCTCACAGATTTAACCCAAGCAAGCTTTCCTGAGTGAAAAAATATTTCTATTTTATCAAATGCATTGCTTCAAATCTCAAATGCAAACATTTAAAATGGCCAGTTTCATCATTTTTTCATGTTCTGAAGTAACTTTTTAAATAAGATTTTTATTTTGTTGGGAAAGTTCGTGTACAAATAACCAAACCATTGCATTTCAGTGAACCTGAATTATGTAAATATTTTGCTCTACCATAAACATTAACTGGTTTTATTTTGTTCTGAATAGGAACTTCATTTTGTAAATTTTTGCAGTGACCATTGGAGCCACAGCTTCATTTTTCATTGAGCTTTAATTTCATTCCCACTGAGTTCAATTAGAGTTCAGGCTATTTAATTCCTCAACCAGAAAGAGAAAGGTGCTAGAAATCAAAGCTTTGCTTAATCTTCTCATTCCAACAAACTGAAAAGATCTGCAAAATCCCCAAAATCTGAACCTTAACAAAATACAGACAATCAAATTTTATGAAAGTCACGATACAGTAATTTGCTGTGATATTAGTATCAGACATAAAAAGTAATATTAAGTCTTTTAAAAATGATTGGTTTTTATCTTAAATCCTTGGAAAATGTATAAGACTACACATTTTATCAAGAAGTTACATTCTTATTTCTCAGATAAGCCATTGGTATATACCATCTCTATCAATTTCAATGCTAACACTTTTCTCAAGTTTCTAATTTAAAATAGATTTTATAAAAAAAAAAAAAATTGTTACGATTTTCTCAAAGTAGGGGTTTTTTTATTTATTATTCTAAGAAACCCAGGAATATTTGAGTAGGATTTTTTTTTAACAAAAATTAAAACAATTGTTAACTTTCAAGGGTGTGGGAAAACAAATTGCTGAAAATATTTCTATGCTTGTTATTGGAATTTTTGCTTGGTTGGGAAAAGTAAATAGAAAATTCCCTTCTGCGGTCTTTTAGAATCAAACTTGTTTGGTTCGTTTTAAAGACTCATGATTTTATGCCATGGTTGTAAAATGGCTTTACTTTCTGTAAAAAAAAAAGAAACAAAACCCAAAATCCAACCCCTCCTAAATTCTGACTTTTTAATCTTGTTTTTTTAACCTTTTTATATTTTGGGAAGTGTATTTTGNTGTGCCCTGTGTGAAGTTTTCAGTGCTTGCTCATTCTTCTTTGCTCCTTATTGACATTTCCTGGAATGATGCATTCATTAAGTGCTGTTGACATGGAAACAAGGGCAAGTGGAAACAAATGCCTGAGTTTATTTTAAATTAGCTTAAAAGTACATATAATAGATATGCTATCTTTGGCAGGGGGAGCAAATGGTGATAACCTTATGAAGTCCTCTTAAGATATAACAGTAAGAAAGGAAGTACATGCATTTTGTATGGATTAACTTTTCAAGCTAAATCAGCTATTCCTGTCCCACAGGTTTGATTCTGTGAAATGCTATGGCCTTTTATAGCATTTTCAGTTTCCTTGCAGTTTCGTTTTGTTTTATGGTGGTTTTGTTTTGTTTTAGTGTTTGGGGGTTTTTTGTTTTGGTTTTTTTTTTTTTTTTGAAATTGAGACAGAACTTACTCATCTTTTTAAAACAGTCTTGTTATTGAATCTGGTAATATAAATGCACAAAAACATATTCAAGAAGCAATAGGAGACAGAAGTCCTCAGTAATGCTAATATATTTGGTCAATATCAGTGAACTTGCTGTTGAGGCTCTTTTTTTTAGCAGGATGAATTGAAGTCTGTGGTACTTCTGTATGTGGGGTTTTTTGTATGTACTTAATGAGATGATTAGGGTGTTCCTTTAAATCTGTATAATCTATGAATCTGCGCAACTTTACGGTTTGTACGAGGCCTTGTCATTTTACAGTACCTGGAAGAATAAAATCTGTATTTGATAGACATCTAATAACCACGCAACTTCCATCTGAGATTTGCTACTGTAAGGATGTGTGAGCAAGGGATATTATAATGGTTTTGTTCAGTCAAATAAATTGATGTCCATAATACCCCAATTTGTCCATACTAACACTGAAAGTCAAGACATAACTATAATTGTTGTTACATTCTCTGTGTAGAGATAGTTTTTTTTTCTAATTCATGGAGTTGAAGTAGAGCAAAGGATGGTAGATATTAGGGAGGGAGTCCGTATTTCTCAGTGATCTGTGAGCCCCTCAGAATACTATGGTCATCAGCAAGCAGGGCCAAAGTTGTAGAGAGACTCTGTGATCCTCTACTTTACCTCATGCCAACATCGTGCCCCCTCTTCTGGAAGATGTTGGTTTAAGTTTATGACCTGGCTTCCTTAACTCTCTATTGAGGAAGTTTTGCCGCAGACGGAAATTCTGCAGCTGGTAACATGCTGTTTGGAGGGATAAGGATGGGGGCAGGGGCTTAAACTTTTTGGTGGTGCAGAAGAAATAATTATAGGAAATAACCTAGTTTAGTTCAATCCTTAGAGTTTCAGAAAAAATAAACTCTTCCACCAAACCTTTGGTGAAAGCCTATGTGAAGAACTAGATTCTGTACAGACATTTATTTTGTATTTTTATTTACAAAATATTTTATTTACAAAAACTGGAATATAAAAACACATTATATGCATCAATATTTGTTCAATCCTTCTGATTTTTATTTTCACCTCTCTCCGTTTGAATGCTGATGCGACTTTGCTGACTTTGGGTTATTCATTATTTCTAGCTTACAAAAACCTAAGTGAGAACATAATCAGCCCTTCAAAGTTTGAAATAGGTATATTATTTTTACGTTCTATGATTGTCAAATAAAGGAAATACAATAGCACACAAAATAGAAAAATGAAAGTAAACACCTTCTGAAATGAAGACCACGTTGCAGTTGATATGGGTAGAGCTAGGCATTTCTGCCTTCTTCTGGGGAAATATTTCTGAATTTTTCAGTACCAGATTAATTTTGTGGTTAAAATTTAAATATTGATGCATATAGTGTGTTTTTATATTCCAGTTTTTGTAAATAAAATATTTTGTAAATAAAAATACAAAATAAATGTCTGTACAGAATCTAGTTCTTCACATAGGCTTTCACCAAAGGTTTGGTGGAAGAGTTTATTTTTTCTGAAATTCTAACATATACAAATTTATTATACTTTTCTTATAGTAGAAGGAGAAAAAAAACACCCCAAAACACTATTTCCCCAAGTAATTTATTGCCACTTTTAAGATTTTCTTATAGCGTGGCTCATGGGTGATATCATTATCATTCAGTATCAGGAGGCCAACAGTGTTCTACAACTTATCTGCTTCTCCAAGGGAAGTAATAAATGAATCGAGGCCCTTAGATGCTATGATATGATGGGATTTATTTATTTTTTTGTGTGTGTGCTCACAGCTCTAGAATAAAAATTTTCTGTAATTGTTTGGCAATAGTAAGGAGTAGTATACTGAAACTCATTAAAACTGAAGGAGTGTACGTGCCTGAACCTAACGACTACTGAAAAAGTAGATCAAAATGAAGTTCCACAGTAGCTATTTAACCAAAATAAGGAGTTGACATAAAAAGTTATTCAGACCTGTTTTTTTTGGATCAGGACTGACAGATTTTATGCATATATTTGTTCTTTTCTTCCTTTTGATGCTTTAAGGAACACTTAGACATTGTCTTTGAACCCTTTCATTTCACCTGTGTAACTTTCTCCTAAGTTTGTGTCTTGTGTCAAAAATCACTGATTTTTGTGGGTGAGGGAATAGCCTAAGGACTATGTTTTAAGCAATGACTGTTACACAGTAGAGAGGTAGAACCATACACGGAATATACCTGTACAATAACCGATAGGTCTTAGTTTCCGTGTTTGCAAGGCAGAGTTAAGATGACAAGTTTGTGATTCGTCAAAGGCTGTAGAGTAAGTCAGCATCAGAGACAGTATTTCTTTGTATGACAACTGGAGCCATGCATTATGCATTGTTTAATAAATAGCAATAGCTGATCTCAAAGCTGTCTTTGTTCTGTCCCTTTCTGAACTCCAACGTGTTTCTTCAAAGGAAGGCTTTGCCCCATTGAACTGTTGCCAATGTCAATAGCAGCTGAATCCCAAACTCACCAAATGCCTTTGCAAATGCCCCTTCAAGCCTGTCCCTCTCAACCTGTTAAAATAATACTAATCACGTGCAACACTTATAAAATTGGTAAATGAATTGTTAATCTTTATTGTCATTTTCACTTAACTAAGACTGAAATCACATGAAATGTGATATTCTCTGGTCTTTTTCCATCCCTGAGTGTTCCTGTTTGTGTGTGATGGATATCTGTTATTAGCTTACTTTCACAGGACTCTTGGCACTGGGAGTCAGTGGGGAAAGATGATTCTGAACAAAAGAAGATGCAACTTTGCTTACGTAGTTAATTTCCTTAATCCATCATGAATTAGAAGATCTGTTTACAGGCAGTGATAAATGGATCTCTACGCACCTTCATGGTGTCTGTGGTTTTTTTTCTTTTCTCTGGACCTGACCTTTAGTCCTCATCACTGAAGATAATAACCTTTTTTCACACCACTGCAAAGATGTTAAAACTCAGTAACAGCAGTCTCAGAGCACATGGAGTAGTGCTAAGTTTCAAATGATTAAAATAAAAAAAGGGAGGTGGGGTGCAAGAAGGCCCTGCCCCTCAACCTCTGATCTAAAATAAACCTTTCTAAATGTATAATGTAAAATTTGGATGCATCTTTCTTCGTTAGATGGCATTCTCTTAACTAGTGATTTTACAAGTCTAAAACAGGTGCAATGTGTCATGCGATTTATGGGGCCTAGTACCTGCCATAAAGTATTTTATGATGGCTGCATTCTGTGTTATTAGTAGCTGTCTTTTTCTGCAGCCATTGGTGTTTGATAATAGTCTTAAAACACCCAAAATTACTTACCTGCAAGCAACATTCCAGATAGTCCCTGTTGACAGTTTGAATAAGTTTAGTGCCCTTTTGTTGTACTTTACCTTCAAAACAAACTGATTGAACCATCAATAGCTCCTGAAAGCTGACAGAGGCATGTCATCTGGGCTAACCCTCTGATAGTAGGTTATCTGTGGGAGTTAACCTCCCTGCATTGTTAACTGAAATGTTTTATGTACTATGCAACTTTAGGATACTGCTGCGATAACCTTAGTAACTAAGTCATACATCACAGTAAAGAGATTTTGTGCAACAAATAACCCTGGATTAAATTTACAAGGGTTGAATTGATATTGTAAAGTGTTCATTCCAGGGCTTTGGTAATCCTTTCCTGTATTTTTTTATGGCAAACGTGTTACATTTAGATTGAAACTGCATCTTCATACTTCTAGCTAAAATATATCCAGGAAGCCCGATGCTTTTCTTCAGCTATTTAATAAAAAAGTATCATGTTATTTTCTTATAATGTAGGTTGGTTTTATTCCACATTTAGCAAAAGGAATATGAATAAATGGGATTGTGCTTTGAGTTACCTTTTAGGAGGATTAATCACTGTTATACCTTTGTTCTACTGGTGGGATAACTTTTTTAATATTTGCTCTTTTTAAGGAGTGCAAGTTGAAAAAAAAAAAAACACCAAAAAACCCAAGCAAACAAGCAAAAAACAAAACAAAAATAGAACCCAGACCTGTGACTTGTGGTGTAGTTTGCTGTTCAGTTTACGTGGGTAGGGCTTTTTGGTTTTGTTTTTGGAATTGGCAAGGACTGGTGCTCATTCTGTTTCTTGAAGTGCAGTCAGAATGACTTAAAAATACAAAAATACATTTGTATCAAGGAATGCTATTATAATTTTAAGCTCTTTTGAAATGATTGAGAGACTGACATTAGGGCTGTGATCCAAAGTCAGCATAGATGACAGTGCTGTCTTTAGTCTGTTGTCATTTTTGTTGCAGCCTGCTTTTCAATGGCATATTTCATTCCATCATTAAACATTTGCTGATTTTCTAATACTGATGTTTTCTTCACCTGAATATTCATCTTTTCTCACCCTACACTTAGTGGGTGTCTTTACTCGTTTTTAGCTTCACTCTTCTTCACTCTTGACATATTGTTTCCTTCTGTACATGTCTTCATCTGAAAGAATCTGTTGTCATCAGAGCTTTTCTGCCAGTAATGCAAGATGGATAGCTTCTCCTCCACTGAAAGATAAGGGCCAGCAAAATGCCAGGGAGGACTGGCAGGGCAGCCAGGAAAGCTGGGAGGAGTCTAAGAATGAGAACGTGTCAGTCTTGTAGATCTGTAGGTGCTGTTTAATAAATGGTCTTAGAACAAGTTCTGTTTTGTGAAGAGACTTTCATTTTTTCTTCTTGTAATGCCATTGAAAGTCATAGATTAAAGATTCACAATTATGTTGCCTGAGCATTTCAATACTGAGCATTTTCAGTTCACTTACAATTTATGAAGCTGCTGCCTCAGAGAAAAGATGTGCTTGACAAAAAGGTTCGTTTGCAGCATTAAATTTTGCTTGGTTGTAGAAGGGGAGTCTTACAGTCTTTTACGCATGTTTATCTGGTATCAAGAACATGATTATAACATAACTCTTACCATTTAAACCACGTTTTTTGTGTGCTTTTTTTCAAAATGTTATGTAGAGTTTTCTACCACTTGGATTTCTTCCTCCCAGCGCCAGAAGGGACTTGTATGATTAAGAGGGTCTCTGACTGACTGGAGTTCCATGCAAAGCACCCGGGCATGGGGAACATTATCAATCACCTTTCGACCTCCTGCCAGGAAAAGTCTGGCACTTCCCTTGCTTTGCACTGTCTCCTTCACATTTGGTTGACTAAATGTAAATAACATGTACTTGAGGTGGCTGGATATTTTGATTTGCCATGGTTGCGTGCCTTACTTTGTTTCTGATCTGCCAGGTTCTCCCCGTCTGCAAGCAAGGAGCCAATGGTATTTTTTGAGGCTAAAAAGCTGCCGTAATTTGAATAAAAAAAATAAATAGCACATAGTACTGATGGATCCTAACAAGAACTCAAGAACTTTGAATTCTTAAAATATTTTCCATCAAAACAGTCTGTCCCTGTGTGCTTCTGCATTTAAACCTGAGCTGGGATCCATATGCCATAAGGACACCTTGTCTCTCTGGCAGAACCAAATCGGAATTCTCCTCCTAAATGATGCCTATATCAAAATGTCATTCTGGAAGGCAGAGATCAGGAATGACTCTCTGCTTTCTCTCAACAATTTCTTTTTTTTTTTTTTTGAAGTTCAGGGTTTTGAACACTGACATATACACTCCTTTCAAGACAAAGGATGGCGTTTTGGATGTGTGCTAGAAGACAGATTGCACTCCCTGATTTGCTGTTCATGTGTCTTTAATGTCACTGATCATTGTGCTTTTAGAAAAATATAATAAAAATCTGAAGAAGTGTTGGCAAATAAATTCTTGCTGAGAAATCTTTCAGAGAACAGAGCTGGCACTTTCACATGTTTCAGATTGGTTCGCCCCTGCAATGTGAGATGGAATCTTTGGAATCACTCAAAAGTATTTTTTCCGAAGTGCCAATTCAAAACAATTCCCAATATTTTCTATTTCTGGGTATACCTTATACCTCACTAATACCTATAGAGAACATACACGCCCATGGGTGATAATTTTTGTATCTGCTTGATCCACCTTTTATTAAATTGTCATGGGCAGCTTACAGTATGCTCCATTTGAGAGATTAAAGTAAATATAATACATTTTTACATAAGCTTCATTGCATGAAAACAGTGAACACAGAGAAAACAAAGGCTATTGCTGTTTGTTGCTGTTATGTTTCAGTTGTTTAGTCTGTGAGTATGTCTTTGTCTATTACTGGATTTTTAACTGTGTGTATTTTGCTCTTTGTCAGATATTTTGTCCTACACAAATTGACAAACCTGAAATTTCTGGATACTCGGAAGGTAACCAGGAGGGAGAGAGAGGAAGCCTTGGTAAGAGGAGCCTTCATGAAAGTGGTTAAGCCCAAGGATGCCAAGGTAGGAATGTAAATGGAAGTAACAACAATGTGATGTTTTAAAATAACTCCAAAAGCTCAGCTGCGTCTTTTCCTAAAATAGAAGACAAAACCTTTCAAATGAAAGGACTGGTAAATGTGGTCAGGTGAGGGATAAAAACCTTAGTAATTTTTCTGTGGTTTAATATCAAACTTTGCCGTTACATTTAATGGACTGTGTTTATGTTATCAAACTTCTGGTTTCCAACTTCTGTTTCTTATAACAAAATAACTAGTGTCACTGAGCTTAAAAGACTATTTTTACCCTGTATAAAGATATGTAACAACTGTGTGATACGCTTTTGTGAAAGAATGTAATTTTTATGACAAGTTGTCCCCTGCCTTGTATGTTAAAACACAAACGTCTATCGCAGAGCTCACACCTGCAGTGTTTATTGGCTTTTAGTGGAGCAGCTGATTCTAATTTTGTATGATGTTTACTTAATGTGGTGTCCTGCTTATAAGCATTGACAACATCAGAGAGACAGTTTCCATAATCTGAGCTTCTGATACCACCTGCATCAACTCCGGGCATACTGGAGATGCAGATAGAATGCAAATGTGAATTCTCCACTTTCCCTTCTTTTCCTGTTGTTGGTCAATACACAATCACAGCAATCTGAGCTTCAGAGTGTTTCAGCGCTGCAGATCTTCCGCAAAACTCCACTCAAGTTTTCAGTTTTCTGTTTTGTTCTCTGAAAAATACCATCAATAATTTATTGCAGATTTCCAATAATGCTGAATAATAATGTAGCAGTTATGGAAATGCACTGTTTGGTAGCACAACAGTGTTGCTAGATAAGTGCATTATCACAAGTACAATTGCAGTGCATAACAGATTATTACAGACTGATTCATTTATAACTACTAAAATGCTAACAGTTCTGGTACAAGCATAGCTTTGATATATTGTTTACTACTGCCTTTGGTTATTACAGCTTTGTATATGTATTAAATGAAATAATTTATTTCTAAGCTGTTGTGGATATCTTAATCACAGCAAACCATCTCTGCTGAATCTGACCAAATGCAACAGCTGAAAAGTGTTAGATATAACATGTCTTATTTTATAATTTTTCTTATCTAATCAGATTTTGGATCTGATGAAGCATGTTTAAAATTTTATTGGTAATAGATTTTTCATTTAAAAGACTGCTTTTTGAATTTTAACCAACTTAAGAGAAGGAAAAAAGTATCTGTTCCTTAAATTTGAATTTCCTTTTCTGGATGAAACCTCTTTTTAAGTCAATAGCTAAGGGTAAATTGCTTCACAGATATAGTGGTAATATCTTTATCTTTTATACCTGTAATTGAACCTTTTGTATAGTTTTGAATTATTTACCCACTAAGTCTTATGATAAAACAGACATTTATTTCAGCAAATTTGCAGAAGGCTCAAATTTACTCTTGTTATTGCCATGCTAAAGGGTTTTTTTTTCTTCTTTATAAATGGTTTGATACAAATTGCTGATGATAAAATCATTGTAAATACTTTTTGTGGCACAAATTAATGCTACTTAAGGTGCTGCAAAATTACCCTCATCATACAATATTATACATATATTACAGAAGTGCCTAATTTAAAACAAATATTAAATTGGATGCAGAACAGATATTATAAACCTCTTAAAATTTTTTTGAATTCGTGTTTGTTTCCTAGGATATTCATGCTTACAGTAGGCATGCATGCAAGCTCTTTTTATGTCTGAGAACACTCGTAGAGTCCGCTCTGCATGTAAGAGTTCAGATGCAGATATGTATATATATAGCTATTTATAGCTCTACTCCAAGACCATAACAAGCAACATTCGTCTATTTATTACAAAGATCATGTGCACAATAACTATACTTTCAAATTCTATCAAATGGTATGTATTGAATACATAATAGGTTTTTTTTTCCTTCTTCAGCCTTCATTTTTCCTGACTCTTGTGCTCTCTCTCTGTTCATTAGATCCACTCCCATATATTTGTTGAGAATTTTGACCAAATTTTAGAGTCAGCTAATGGTAATATGTTTTAAGCTTTCTGAAACTAGTTAGAGGACGGTACACCTTGGACGAAGCTAAGAGGAAGACTGCAGCACACCCAGTAATGGTCCTCAAAAAAACTCCTTAAGATGTTGACCTGGTGATATAAGACCCTGATGACAGTGAACTTCTTAGGAAGGCTTTTTTTTCTTCCCCCTGAGGCAGTAGCCACTGTGTCAGCCTGTGCTCGCCAGGAATGGAGTGAGTAGTATTTATGTTGGTGGATGTCAAATGGAAATGTTGTTCTGCCAGACGTAGTAACAACAGTGAGCCTATCAGACTTGCTTTTTCAGAAAAAAAATCCTAAGTTAGTTGTCTTTTTCCCCCCCCCCCCATTAAGATAAGCAGGAGATGGTATGGCTTATTCAGCATAAAAAGCAGACTGATGATCTAAAGAGGCTGTGATGTGGGGAGTTGTTTTCATTTTAGTCTTGACAAGAAATACTTGGGAGAGCAAAATACCCCACCAAGAAAAAATACACAAAATGAGAATAAAAGCAAGAAATTTCCATCTGACTAGCTTGTGTTTACTCAAATGCAAAAGTATCTAGCAATCACCAGTCATCACTAAGTCATAAATATTTTATTTTGTATAAATTTTTTTACTTTCATTTTATCTATTTTTTCTTTTTTTTTTCTTTTTTTCTTTTAACAGAACACTGCACTTTCTTGTGCTTTGCTTCATTTCATCCTTTGTTTAGAATGCATCTGTTTGTAGTGTGACTGTCTTATGGAAAGATGCAGTCATTTATTAGAAAACAGTTTAATGTTAGAATGCAGTCTTCCATCTCGCCATGTGTGAGCTAAACTTCATTATTCTGTGATGTTTATGTTTTCTTTTGTCAAAATATTGAACATTGTATCATGCCTGATTTTAATAAAGATTGGGTAAGCCTAGCTGGATAAGAGGCATTGAGCCAGATGAGGAAGCCTCTTTTAATGACCAGACCATGACCTCATTTCACTGGCATAAGTGTAGATCAAAGTGGAAGACGCCTGTCCAGTGTGAAGTGTGTTTCTGGGCATGACAGCACTTCACATCAGAAAGACAGCTCAAGAATACGACAGTCAAAATTGCTTAATTATGTCCCAGCTTTGTAATTATTCATCCCTGCTTCTACAAAGAGTACAGTTGTCATTTCTTGACATAATTATTTAAGACTGTATCCTTCTTTGGTTTGTAGGTGTATGAATTGTGCTTCCAACTGTTTCATCTTTAAAGCAAAACAGAATGTGATTTGAAAATACATTTTAAGACTCCATATTTTTATTTTGCATGTGGTATAAATAAACCAAATGAAATTATGATGTATCAGAGCACATCATAATTTCATATTTTAAAGGCCTATATTCATGATCATTTAATCTAGATGATAAAATGGGGATATATCCATCATATCTAAAGTGAGTTCCTATGAAAGCACACTGTTGTAGGTCTATTTAAATATAAATTTAATTGCTTAATACTGGGTCAGTGCTCTTGCTTTTATAAAATAGACATATTTCCCAGGATTTTGTAACCCCTCTGACAAGAACTATTTTTTAGCATACTGCATTTATCAGTTTTATTCATACTGGAAAAAGCAAGGAGTGTTCATTTAGTCACATGAAACAGTCTTGCAGCTCATAGGATCAAATCATCAGTGGATATCCATGGGTTGACTTCCAAGCAACTGACTTAATATTATGTGGAGTTATTGTGCTTTCTTGTAACTTTACCGAAAACATCTTATCCAGTGGGTATCAAGGAAACAACAAAAGAGGCAGTATAGGTGGTTTGGAATATATTGTTTTCATTACAAGTTATAATTATAAAACCTGACAGAGCATTTCTTCTCTAAGGAACTAAGATGGAGACACTTAAGCAGAAAGGCAAGTCTAGTATCTGTGTTTCATGTAATGAGTGGATGTGATCTTGCTCAAGCTCTTACCAGAGGGTAGAGTGAGATTATTTTATTATGGTAGGAAGAGGAAATATTTAGGCAGTACAGCACAAGAAATAAGGTGAGCTAAAATCTACAGCACTGCTTTCAGCTCTTTGTCGGTATTCTTGTGTTTAGGCTTATAGGAAAAGATCATTATCGAAGTCACCAATGCTGATATATTGTTTTTCAAATTCTGTTAAAATCAAATGAGGCATAAGGAGTGGTTTTAGTATTTATTGTCCTTAACTGTTTAACAAGAATCATATTTTTCTTAAACGAATATATCCTACCTACTTCCAAGAATTTTGGCAAGGGATTTTTGCTAATACATCTCATGGACCTTTTTCCCCTTCCCTAAATTAGAAAAATGGGGCTGATTTTAAAAAGTAAATAAAAGGTGACAGATAAATCTTTGGCAAATGTATGCATTGCTCAATTTTTTTTTTCTTTTTACCAGCACCATTGTGTAGACATCTTGGTTTATGAATTTACATCATTTGAAGTAGATATAGAGCAAAGGGCTTTTAAAGTGTAAAGAATCATTGTGTCAAAGAACTGCTAGCTAGTAAAATACCTCTTTGAGACAGCTCTTACATAGTAGGGTTTTTTTATCATCCAGATGTCAAGTTTTCACATTCTAAAACAGAACCATGTCACGAATTTAAGACTCTAACCTAGACTCTGATGAGGTAAATAACATTGACTTCAAAGACATTGTAGCAATCTTGCTATTAGTTGGCACAAAGAAGTATCCATTTTGCTATTTGGATGGTATAAGTATTTTAAGCAAGAGTCCATATCATGATTGGTTCATAATCTCCTAATGACTCATCAAAATTAGGAATAAAGGATAATTGAAAAAAGCACCACGTTTTACACTTCTGCAGTGTAGAAGAAAACATTGCTAAGTAGGATCTGCCAGATACAAGAGTGGTACTTGCTAGAACTAAGCTGACAGAGCTAAGTTTGGTCATTTAAAACTTTTTTTTTAAATTTTCATTTTTAAAATCCTGTTATCTCAAGCAAATCCCATGAGGTAAGCAAACTTACCTATATAAAATTTTTATGACATAATTGTGTGCGAATAGCACTTGCATATTTTTTTCTAAATTGGTGGATCTTGCTTATTTTCTAAAACTGGTGCATAACATATTGACCTAAGCCTTTCTTTGGCCTGCAGGGAAATAAGTATATGGTGGAATAAGAAATAAGAAAAGCATTGTGTAATGCCAATGCTAGAAAGTTATCTCTCTTATGAGATTACCTTTGATTTTTTCCTCCTGTTTTCTGATTCCTTATGGTATACTGATGACTTTTTAATTTTTATTTTTTTTTTACTTAATTGGGAAGTTTAGATTCTGGTATTTTACTATTATCCAATTAGTTGAAAAGAGCACCAGAACAAACTTCAGGATACGATCCAGTCCTTGAAACATCAAATAGTAGTTTCTGCCTCTCTGTCTCTGAGAATATACCCTTGAAAGTCCCATTGCATTAGGAGCAATCTATTTGGCATGGGTATGTGTGCTTACCACAAAGCACAGTGAATCCAGAGATGGAATTTTAGCTGTGATATTCATAAATTCGAGAATGCTTTGTTCGTGAGTCTTTAAAGATGTCACTAAAGCCGTTCTCAATTTTTGTAGCAACAAAAAAATCAATTCCCAAGATATGGATATGTCTTGATTCAATGCTGGGAGATAAAATCTACTATCACATCTCATGGTGCTTGCAGGGCAAATTAGTGACATGAGATTTTGAGAAGTGGGGGATCTAATTATTGTAGCTGTGCAAGCGATAAAGGTCGTAAGAGTGTGAGTGGGAAGTTATATACCAGACTAATAAGCAGAAAGGTGGTAGTTCATCAAATGAAGACACTGCTGAGATACTGTGGAGCATGATAAGTAGACCGGACCCGTTGCAGTTTATAAGAATACAGGTCAATAAGCGGTACAACTGTAGTTTGAATCTTGCATAATACGTAGCTTCTTCTACATTTCCTTTGATTATATATTGAATTAAATGTGCATATGAAGGAGAGCCATGGACTCCAACATTTATAGCACAACTTTGGTTCAAGTTGTGCTATGAATCCCACTGTCTGAATATGATCGATAACAGACCAGTGTTGCACTTGCTACAGAGAATTTTGTCCTAGTGAGAAACCTAACAATAAATTTGATCTGGCTGTGAATTTGTACATCATCTGAAGAAGCTCTTGCTCCTGGAAAAGGTGAAATTAAGAAGGGGATCTAAAGCAAACTGCTAAGGCCTGTTGGTAAAGAATTACTGTATATCATTAAGACATCTATCAAGCTGAAAGGCAGCCTAGGGAAAAAGCAGCCAACGGAGGGAAGAAAAGGTTCATTATCAAAAGAGGAAGCAAAACCAGTTGAGATGGTAAAGTTGAAGATGGGAGTCTGAGTTACAAAGCTCTTGGAAAGTAAAAAGGATACACGTGGTACTTTAACCTCTGAGCTAAGACATTTAAAGGGCGTGGATTATGTTTTTTTCTGTATTTCATATCTTCACGTATGAGAAGTCACATGATTAGAGAGAAAGAACCTCAGTCAGCAAATGAGAGAAAAGCAATGAATTTAAACAGTAGGGACTAAGCTGCAAGCATGCAGCTGCTGAAATAGCAAAGGAATGTATTCCCTGTGCTTCCAGCTGTCGAGAAGGAAGAATAGACACGTGTGAGTCGTATGTGTGTTAGGGTAGGGGGAAAAACCTCTTCTTCATTGCTTGTTTTTGTGGTAATAATTCCTGAAAAACTAATATATAATTAGTTCTTTAGGAAGGTACTCTGTGGACTATGTTTTGGTGTCTAATTGCTATTGAAGATATAGGATGCAAAAGGTGATACCTCTTTCCTAAAATTATTCCTTTAGAGAAAGTGTATGATTGTCATGAAGCCAGCATCCTTTTAGCCATTAGTGATCCCAGTGCACTTTTCACATCGGAAGGGGTGTTACTCCTGAAGCCCTGGCCTGATTCCAATTCGGGTAATTACATTCTGCCTCCATGGATTTCTCTGCAGTCTCCATTTACTAAGGCATTCTTCTCCACCTTCTGCCCTAAACTGTTATGTAGTGTTGCAGTGTGCTAGTTAACCACCTGCTACTTTGCACCCGGAAGGTGTCTGTCTTTCAGTAGGAGTGAGCAAATTGATCCCTTTGTAAGACTTAATACTTGTAAAGCACTTGGACATTCTCTGATGAATGGCAATAAGCACTGTATATCATTAAGACATCTATTTAATTGAAGAAACTAGCATGACAACTTGTTTATTACTGCTGTAGGGCTTTATATTATTATTATTTTTTCTGTTTGTGGGTTCAGAACTATGGAATCTTCAATTATGAGATGCTGCAAGCGTATGGACTGACTTTTGTCTTATGCTCAGCCTATTCAGTCTACTTAACAGAACGTGACACAGCAGAATGTAGTGCTGTGATATCAGACAGTAGGGCGAGAATCACGATCTGTTTAAATTCCCAATGGCTCAATATGGCTGGAAATTTTGTTTCTTTTTTTCTTTTTTTTGGAAATGGAAACACTGCTGCTGTACAGTCAGAGCTCCCTGCACTCCTCTGTAGTTCTTCTTTCCAGAAAAACTAATGCAATGGATCTCATTATCAGTTAATACCACTGGTAGTCATAGGAGTTGTTCATATGTTGCACTTTGTAAAAAAAATAAAATACTGTATTTAATATGGTATTGGCAAAACTCTGAGCCAGCCTATGTCTATCCATTTTTTCCTATAGGTGATTCTTTCGCTGTTCTTCCTGGACTTTGAAGCACTGTGTCTCATATACTCTCAAACATATCCGATGAATCATTCCCATTGGAATAGTAGTAGTCTTAGGCGTGATGGTTAGAATGTATGATAATTCCTAGCCATGAAACATAGGTCCAGATATAATTTTTTTTTTTTTGAAAGCTGCTTGTCACACCAAGATTTCTGAGAGAGGACATCGGTGGCAAACAACCACTACCAAAGGGTCTACTTGTAATTTTGTAAATGTGAAGCACCTGGTTCAAGAGTTGGGAGGAGCTGTCATGGATGAGTGTATATTTATTGCTTATTTTGACTGTGATTGCACATCATATAGTTTTCACAGCAAGCTTTTCAGTGGATGTATATGTATGATGTGTTAAGACCTGCCTTCACTGTTTCACTGACCCACCAAAAGGTTTCCAGCGGCTAAACGTAAATGTGGTTACAAGGGCGACTGCAAGTGAAGACAAAAATGCTTTG
This sequence comes from Nycticryphes semicollaris, assembly GCA_013400055.1. Lineage (NCBI taxonomy): Eukaryota > Metazoa > Chordata > Aves > Charadriiformes > Rostratulidae > Nycticryphes > Nycticryphes semicollaris. The sequence continues at coordinate 366,777 of VXBJ01007802.1, forward strand.
TTGTGTGGTCTTCTCAGTAGCATATCTTGCAGTAATGAGACAACATGCTATCACGGAAGATCACGAGGTAAACAGAGTTGTGTTTTACATTAACTTAATCAAGACCATTGGCATCCTCTGTGTCAGATATGATACTGAACGGTTTTTGGAAAGGTGATTCTCACATACAAAACGACATTGTGTGAATTTTTAAATAATTATTTTAGGTCATGCCCTCACAATTATGCCTTGTTCTTTTACATCAACCTATGTAGCGCATAGTTTTTCATTGTTGATGTTTTGAAGAAGGAAAAAAGAGATAAAGTTTTATAGAATTTTAGATAATAAGAGTTGTTAATTGGACATCCATGTTCAATTTAACATCCATGAAATGAATAATTGCAAGTTGCTTTATATAGATTATAAATAGTTGTCATTACATCTCTTTGTACTCTTCTGATTTTCAGTCATCTCTTCTCTTGTTGGTAAATCCTAGGATCTTAATTACTGAAAACTTTCCTCAGAGTTTCCAGGGTAATTTTTCTGTATTTCATGGTACTTTTCTATTTCTCTGCTTTAAATTTCCTCCTTATTTCCTTTTGCCTTCTTGCCCTGTCTTTGATTCTTGCGGATTTCTTTATGGTCTTGATTCTTGTGGGTTTTTTTCTTTTTTTCTGCCTTGAAGTACTACTTTCTTTCGTTAATGAAAATTTTTCAAGAAACTTTCTCTTGTGATACAGTTGACAACTTTGTGGTAGTGAAGTTTCTATATCCAGACCAAAGAAGTAAATAATCAAGTAAGAAATAGAGTGCCTTCAAGATATCATACTCTGCAAATTGTTATTCCCCTAGTATTCCTTGGTCTTACATACTACTAGCAAAATGTTTTTCATTGAACAATGATATTTTTAATGATGTCTGTGATAATTCTATTGTCCCTGATTCTACTGAAGTGGATTTTACCTTCATACAAGTTCAGGTGTGAAGACCTAAGTTATATCCGGGGATGAAGGATCGTGCCTTTGTCATATAAAATGTGGTGCAAGCACATCGTATAGCATCTAATTGTGAAATGAATGCTAGATTGCCATAGTCAGATGGATGGAATGAAAGGACAGGAACAAAAGGGAAGGTAAAATGAATGGACCTGGTATTGGATAATTTTTCTAATGTCTTCAGAAACAATGAAAGCACCTAAAAATAGCAGTGTAGTTCAGATACCCTAAAGTTCAGATACCCGACAGATCCCTGTAGGGATGGCAGATAAGTATCTATGGAAGATGCAAGCTTTTCTGGAGCCATGATGGAAGGCTGGGTCCAGACACTGTAAGGTGCCTAAAATGGCAGAAGAAGCTTGTGTTTAAGCAGCTGAATCCTGACTTTCCTGTTACACTAAAAGAGAGATTGTGTGCTGCAAAATATTGACAGGTCAAGAACACCAGAGCGTTAGAATAATAATCCTCCCACACACGCCAGCCAGAGTTTGGTCCAAAAGGCACACAGGTCTGGTAGTGATGAGGTCACCTCCTAAAAGCTCAGGCATATCAGTCATTCTCTCTTCATTAATGACTAAGAACATGACCAATTTGTAACTGGTTTATGAATTATTTCAGGAAAAAGAATTAATAATTTCTTTTCAGAGAAGCACTAATATTTCTCCCCTTGTTTCAACCCTTACCAGAAATGTATAGGTCAATAGGATATTTTGTAAGAAATCCTGAACTATTTTGCCCAATGAATTTCTAAAACTGCTCCCTTTGTCAAAGAAAAAGGATGCAGTACAGTTTCGTCTGCTCCCTTAAAATCATATTGAACTTACGGATTTTAGTTCCAGCTCATGAATGTTAGTTGAAGCCGATGCTAACCTCATGGTGTTAAAATACAAGGAGAAAAGAAATCTTCCACCAAAATGACATGTGATTTCTCTGAGCTTTGAGTCTTCAGGTTGTGGGTTTTTTTCCTTTTAGAGTTTTTCCTATCCAATTTACAGACCAATGTTTTAACTTTCTTGAAAACCTAAAGAGCATTTTGTCCATCTTGCAGGCAATGGATCTGATGTAAATCATTTAGGATTTGGTGACTTTGGTTGCATGTCCTTGTTTAAGGGGAAAATGAGGGCTTGTGTGAACAAAAAGCACAAAAACACTGTGACTGGTATTCTGTTTGAAGGAATTAGTGAGAGTGTAAAGCTTTTGCAGTAAATTGTTGTTCTAATTTATATTTGTTATTCATGATATCCAAGGACAAGATGTTCATAGGAAAACATACAAATTGTTATTAACTCTGACATTAGGAACATCTCTGATAAATAAAGACAATTTCAATCATGTTTCAAAAATGGCTTTACTTTGAATCCTGTACTGATCTATTTTGGAGCTAGGGTTTCTTGTGACTTTAGCTGCCAGGGAATCTGTCCTTAAGTTATGTGTGTTTAATTTGTGAGTGTATTTAAGGTATGCTTCAGTTCCAACATATCAGATGTCATTCTATATCAAGGTGCCCAGTGAATGCATGTGCATTGTCCTAAAGATGATTCATTTCTCATTCATCCTTGGTGAGGCTTGAAAACGTTACGCAATCTTTCTTGTAGAAGAACTTGTAGGATATTTGCTTAATGATTAAATTACAATTGCCTTTGTGTTTCTAATACTTGAGCTTGGAACTGGAGATGGAGTTTTCTGTTACATCAATACAGCAAACTATCCTACGTATCTTACTCTGGCAAGTTTCATTAGCAAAATGTATCGTTTGAGTTAAAATAAGAAGTAAATTCAGAATTGAGAAATTAAGACTTTTTTTTCCTCACATTGTAAAACTAAATATACAACTTTGTTCACATAACGGTTACAAACAGTTCACTGTGTAGGCCAAATGCTCTCTAATGCAGTAAAATTAAGAAATAATATGCTTTGAAAGTGATTTATGAGTGTGGTTAAACTGCCAGATTTACAAAGAAATAGTTCAGATCTTGGGAAGCCTCAGGAGTCACGTCAAAAATGAATTTGACCATGATTTAAACTGCTACTTTTCTTACATGACATTTAATATGTGTACTTTGGAGGCCCATATGTCTTTAATAAAATAGCATTAAGTTTTAAATATGATATGAATGCAGTCAGTTTCTAAATTCATAACCTTTTCCACAACTCCAAAATGCTAACCAATAAGGGAGTCATACATGCAATAAAACATAAACCTTAGAAAACAGTTTTTTATTAGAACGGTTAGACAGTTGGCAGCTGTGTCGTAATGTAATAAATACGGGCAGCCAATGTGGGTTTATCGGTCTTTGTTTACACTGTAAGCAACTGGGATCAGACAACTAATTATAACTGAAGACCAAAGGTCATGAAAAGTGTATTTTGTCCAGTGAGTGCGTGCTTGCTAGGTGAACCTCATAACGTAAAGAAAAGTAATTTCTTAAATAAGAAACTCTATAGTATGCTTCCCAATTGAATTCGTCTGAGAATATAATGTTTGTTAGTCATACACTTCCAAGACATTTCTGAAGTACTAAGTATTTCAGAAATTATGAAAAGACATACACAGTTTACAAAGGATTTCAATGTTTAGCAAATGGTGGCCAAAAGAGTTCTGTGTTTCATGAAAACAGAAATAGGGGAGTCTGGTCTATGCTAAACTTTATAAGCAGTAAGAAAAGAATGTTAACATATTTTGAGGTGTATTTCTTTGCAATGTAAGGAATTTTATTAATTTCGGTAAAATAATGCATTTTAAGATTATGTTCTGAAACAGAAGCTAGCCCACAGCAAAACCTGCTTCCTAGATAACTTGAGCTTTTATTCAGAAGAACAAATTCTGGTTTGTTTGTTGAGCTACCCATTTATTCCACATGCATAGAACAGTACTGCAAGCCTGATCACATACTCTTGGTAGTCTGACACTCTAATGAAAGCTATTGAAATGGTGTGGGAGTTGGGAAAAAGACAGATTTTATGTGTACTCTTAAGAGTGTGTGGGGGCGGGGGATAAAAACTTGATTGTGGTATACTTTTTTCTCCAAAATGCTTCCAATGATTAGATTTCTGGTTAGTGTGGTTCTAGAAAAATGGAAAGAGCAAATTAAAAAAGTCTGGTTTGAGATGTATTACAAAGCGTATATTCAAATGCTAATCTGTAGTCCTCCAGAATTATGGGTCCCCTAGAGCATCCAGAAAATTATTAGCAGCATGTAATCCAGCTCAGTGTGAATGCATCTTTACTCTGTTAGCCAAATCTTTACATAATACAAATCATTCTACCTATAAAAGCACAAATATGTTATTGTTCTCAACAGGCAATTTAATGCAGCTATAGGGAGGAGAATAAGAGAAAAGAAGATTACAAGCTAGCTGATCGTGCTTTTATTTCTCTTAAATCTCTTGGCGTTTCTCTGTGGTTGTACTTGTTTAAAGATTGTACACAACTGTGCTGTCTATATGATTTGGAAAGCAAATCAGCCTAAATACGAAGTTTCAATGGGTGTAGTTTTTAGGGGATTTGATACGTTTATCACAAATATACATTTTACCCCAGAAACAATGCTGAACCTGTAATCTCTTTTTTCTTATAATTCTTTTGAAGACTTAAGTTTTACTGGAGAAAGCTCATTTATATTTGCCACCCAGTTGTGCAGCTTTAGCTGCAGAAGAGCTATTAAAGTTAATTATTTTCCAGAGGCTTTTATGAAAAGGACTGTTAGTGTGAATACATACAGAAAGTATGTAAATGAGGAAGAAAAACATTTTATTGAAATAACACACAACTATCTCCAGTCACGCTGTGGAGTCGGGATCCTGCTCCAGTGGTATTATGTGAATGTGACTGAGTTTATCTGGTAATTCTCATCAGCAAGGAGGTGGATCTGCTCCAGCCCAAGTCTGTGGATTGGGGTTGCCCTTTATTATTACATTCTGCTATTTTTTTTCCCTATTATTATTTTGCCACCAGACTGCAGCTTGTGACTCTCACTGTAAAGGTTTCCACCTGTATGAAAATAATAGTTTCGTTCTTTGTATTGCTTTTGTTATTTTCCACTAAGCACGTGTCATTGTGCTGAATGGGTACTACCAGAAATTTATGTTAAATGTTTAAGTATGAGTCAGCCTATTATTATTCTTAGTTGCCAACAGAAGACGTGAACTAATAGTTTGTTTTAAACTGAAAAGTGGAGTTACTAACACCAGAGAAATCTCTCTAGGAAAAAGAATGGAATGGTAGGGTCAATGAGTGTTCCTGTTCTACCTGTTCTCATCAAACCCATCAAGCCCAAACTGGAAGAAACTGTACAGGGTTTTGTGGAGAAAGATCAGTTCTAGGTTTGAAACTGGATGTCGCTTGCATGTTTTGCAGATAGCTACAGGACAAGTCCATTGGATTGTTGAACATAAAGCAAAAATATTTGTGCTGCTGGATCTTAGAGCTATTCTTGGAGAACTCGCTCGCTTTGCATGCGTTTTGGCAGGAGTTCTGTGCTTTGTTTCATATTGCATGCTGTTCCAGAAATGTCTAACAGGCCACAATAATATGCATTGCCCCAGGTCTGCTCAAATTTATAACTATGTTGCTTTTGTATAATGTCACCCAGCTTTTCCCTTTCCTCTTATGTGATTATTTTTCATATCTTGATGGTCTGAATAAGACTCTACAGTTCTATTTGCTTCTAAATAACAAGTCAAGGTGATGTGTGCAATTTTGAAAGATGGAATGCTTGTAACAGGACAAGGCAAAAGCACTGTATGTGTGGCACAAAATTCTGCTTTCATATAAAGAAAACCTTTGAATCCACTTTTACTCCTATTGGGTGGACTCTGAAGGAGAACTCTGCTGTGCTGAGGAACTAAAAACCATAGCTCTGTGCCATGTCGAATGGCCTTTCCAAAGCAGAATTCATTAAAATGTCTACACATGTGATTCTAGCTTCAAAACAACCAAACAATAATTCTCTAAATATAAAGAAGTATTGCATTGGCAAGATTTTCAGCAGCAGGTATACAGGCAATTTGCTGACAGGAGGACTTTGGATTTTATTGTTTATCTCTGACAGTAGAGAATTCTTACAAGGTGAGAAAATAATTCAGGTTCTGAATAGAAAAATATATTTAAACTGAGTTCATGTACCAGGCCAGAATGGAACATGGTTTCACAGTAAAGGATACACCTCATTTTTTGGGAAGCTTTGCTGTAAAGCCATTGACAGCTGCAAGTAAGGAAAGAAAAAGAATAGAATGGATTTTATTTTTCTGATTTATTTTTGAATATGAAACTAGAGATGTTACTTTTCATAGTACCTTCTTGATTTCAAGGCAACAGCAAAGTAGCTTTTGAGTATTTTTCTCCCCTATATGTTTACCAGTTTCTCTGGAAAGAACTTCTGAAGAACTGTTATTTATGTCTAGTGCTCTTTTTCTTCGCCCTTTCCTCCACCTCCTCCCAAGTAGAAATGAATAGATGTGTTGTTGGTAGAGAACTTACTTGGTTTATCCTCTTGAGGTCATATTTTGGCAAGTGGGAAGTCTATTTTTTGATTTGATAAACCCCTAGTGGAATATGGTTTGGCTTGGAAAAAATGACTGTATACAGAGCCAATGGTTGTCTTGTCCTTTACAGCCTGGTCTTATACCTTCTACCCAGAATTCAGGGGAAACCAGCGATCACCAGTTGAGACAGTGTCATAGTAGGACCACTGAAAATTTATGGACCTCTAATTAAACCTAAAATGCCCTAATTCAAGCCCTGTACATCCATCTTGTGTAATAACGATGGAGAGAAGTTAATGTGAGAGCTGGTGTCATCTGGGAGAACAAGGCACATGCCTAATATTCTTTGCAGTTTTACAGCTGGGAAACTATTATGTTGCAATCTAGACTGTCCAGTGATCCCAGAGAAACTTCATGGAAGTTAATGTCAAGTTTATTTTCAGCCAGGGAATGTTAAAATGTTGTATGTAGATAGACCAGCTATTGCTAATTTGAAAAATCAGGTATCTTTTTTTGGCTTATATTTGGAGAAACGGTTCAGCTGAGGATTTTGCCTATACTATAGTCACCCGAAGATGAGATTATAATTTTCTTATCTATAATATTGGTGTGGTGGAATAGTTTCAGTTGGTAGAAGCTTGCTGTAGTGGGAATAAAATAAATCATTTACTTATCCTGTGGTTGAACTTCTGGGTCCAGACAGAAGGGCCACCCTTTGTATCTGTAGTAAAATCCTGCCTGCAGTGCAGTGGCTAGAAACAATTTGCGTTCTCAGTGGAGACAAGATTTCATGCTTTCTCTTCTGCACTACTCAAAGAAATACTTTTCTGATGTGATCTCTGTTGGAGAAGACTTTTTTTCTTTTCAAGGGAGGAGAGACTGTGTTTTGGCTTTCACATAGACTTTCAGTGCTGGTTCTTCTACACTCAGAAACAAGTCAGAAAAATAGCATAATCACTTTTTCCTCTGTTAGGGGCATGGAAAAAGCTGTCTATAAAGAAAAGCAGATGGGTCAGGTAAGAAAAAAATCTTATAAGACAGCTATCACTGTTGGAAGGCTGATACCACGGTCCTGATGCAAATCTTGTGTGTAGATTCAGATATGTGTTTGTGTGCAATTACCAGCCTTCCAGGATTTAAGAGGAGATTTTTGAGGGCTAAGAGCTGCATTGTCTTTACAAAATCTCTTCTTTCTTCAGGTACTGTATAAGCTGAGAAGTCTTTTATAGCCCTGTGCCGAACCTGCTCTTTGTGTGAAACCTTTATAAATATTTATACAGCCCTACTGAGGAAGAGTCAGTCCATTAGAATGCTTTAGGCTAAGATTAGCACTTGTGAAGCCTATTTAACCAGATACAAGTTTACTCTATTTAATAACATTACGGAGATAGTAAAAGAAAGCTTCTTTATCATATAGTGTTAAGATCCATGAAACATGTTTATTACTGTCTAACTATCAAATTATACTTGCCTCAAAATTCATGGAAGTAGCAGAGTAATTGCCTGTTTGATTTGAGGTAGGTTAGCGTGTTTGTTACTGTTGAAGCTGCTTCCTGTGTGTGCAGGCCCTTGATGATGTCATCAACAGCCAGCCCCGCTTTCTTGACTCCCATACCTAATGGAGTAATGCTGGGCTGAGATTGTATAGCAGCCAATGCTGAATTATTTCTTTTCCCTTTTCCTTCCGAAATACATATAATTCCTGATTTTATGGCATTCATGCAGACGTATTTTGTGCTTCATATTTGACTCATGCAGATATCTGTAAATCAATCAATATTTGCGACAGACAACTTTCACACAGAAGTAGAGTGATCCAGCATTGGGGTAGTGATACCAGGAGCCATTGGTCTGCTACTGGTCCAACACTGCCAGCAGGCTGAAGATTCCTTTTATTACTGTTGGCTTTTAGCATAAATTAAAAAAAAAGTGTATTTTTGCACAGTGCAGACATCTGGCAACATTGGAGGCAAATCTTCCAGGCAGAAGCATAACTTCATGGTTTTTCTTGTAGACTTGTTTAAAGAGTAAGTATATACTTTGGGTACACTCACATATGCCACAGAAGGGACAGTAGCCATTGCATGTGTGGATTTCTATTTATAGTAACCATCCAGCCACAGTCCTCTGAAACAACCGTTTCCCTTAATGCTATATATATTTATGATCCCTGAACCTCTGGTATGTTTTCAGAATCTTACAGTATTCTCTTGGCAGTAATATAAATGAGAGGGTAGTAGCTCCTGAAACCATCATATTGTCATATTTTAAGTATACCCTTGAGTTGAGGATTGTACAATCCAGAAAACAGTTCTTGCTATCCCTTTGTTTTCTTTTTTGCCTACTGTATCTAGAACATGTTGGTCCCAAATTCCTTCTGTGTCACTCAGAAAAAGAGGCTTTAAGAGACAAATGTTGCGATGAGAAACTTCATTCCTTCTGCTTACTGTCCCTGAAATAGGAATCGATGAATGCAGTTTCTCAGTTCAGGGCCACTCCCATAACACGCTGTTTTTTTCTTTGCTTTGGAACAAAAACATTCAGATCTCCCTTTTTATCTCTCTCTACCTGTTCTTGCTCCCCAAAGTAGGACAGATTGACTCTCATGTAAATGGTAGGATTTGGTACAATCTTAAAGATGATGTCAGAAGGGCACGATCAAAGTACTTTTATAGAGTGAGAAAATGCAATATTACTGAAACTTTTATTTTCTTTGCAGTCACAACTTTTCAGGTTAGTTTGCCTTCTACTGTGCCTCTCCTTTGCACCCTCCCAAGAAGAAATGTATTAGGAAAGCTTATATTTTCAAGAATAACTTTTCCCCTGTTTAGTGCTTGTTGCAGCCCTGAGAATATAAATGCAATAGACTGTTTCAATTTCATACATTTGAATTCTTGTTTTCTTAGGAACCTCCTGCAGACTATTCTGAAACAACTAACTACAGGTTTTATAATTGACTCCTCTCTCAGTTCCTTTGGAGTTTTCTTCTCTTAGCTGGTCTGTTTAATTTGTATTTGATTCTCTAACTAATCTTATTACAGGAAGTAAGTCTCAAGTAGCAAGTGTAGGAATTTAAATTTTAATTTTAAGTTAATTCAGTAAAATAATTCCTCCAGGTTCTCCCAGATGAAAAAGTAATTTTTATTTCTCTAATCCTCTCTAAATTACTGTAGAGTCAGTTTAAAAAGCTTTAAAGAGGAGATTCGTTGCTGTTTGTCACCTTAGATCTGCACTTCAGTAATGTAAAGTCCTGGTCTGATTGGTCCTGGAGGGGTTCGCAATGATTTTGAGAGTGCTCTTAAGACACAAATGAATAATAAGTACATTAGACTAGAACTCGGCAGCAGCTTCTCTAGAGAAGTGAAAAAAGGCTGTAGCTGTAGAGAGGGAGTGAGTGGACAAATCTCAACAGTAAAACCACCATCCCTCTTTGTTTAAAACAGCATGCCTTTAAGTTGCTTAGAGCTGCAATGGAAGAAAAAAAGTTGTAAAAACACAAGAAAAACATAGAAAAGACAAGACTGAGTGTTAACTGGATGGGAGGAAGTTGGAAGTGTAAAGCAGTTTATATTTATTTATCTTGTGGAATCAGAATTGGAAGTGTAAAGCAGTTTATATTTATTTATCTTGTGGAATCAGAAAAGCACGTCATCTTGAGTGAAGTTAAAAAAACTTTAGATGTTTCCATTAGAAGTTACACAGAAGGAAAACACTCCTTGAAAACTTAGCACAGTTCAGCTAAAATAAGCCTTCTCTTGAAATACACCAAGTTAACACACATTTATGAAAGTCATGGACTTTTGTCAATTGTAATTCAATAGATACCAGTTTAGTTAATAAATTCCATCGCTTGAAGAACTACATCCCCAGATCTAGGTAGCTGGTGGTAATAACTTCTTATGCCTTTTTTAAAGTACATCTAGGTGAATTTAATCCCATCTAGTATTGAAACCTCTTTAAATTCCATTTAAAATACAGCATTTCTGTGTAAGCCTCATTCATCAAAAGTGAACACATTTTTAATAGAAATTCCGTGAATGTTGTGTTTTATCACTGCATTTGTCTGACTAATATTAAGAAAGATTGCCAAACCCCTGTAAGTTTTACATATCATCTCAAAGATAACAAGAGGTCAGACAGCAAGCCCCGTGTCCACAGATTAGTTGCATTTGAAGAGCTGAGTCCTGTTTTTCATATAAATCATATGGAATGGCTCATTATGAACACCTTGTAAAACTCAAAAGGCTTTATGATTTTTAATAGCTTCTGCAATACTGATTTACTGGCTAATTTGAGACAAAATATGTTGCAGTGTGGGCTAAGAGAATGTGTTATCTTATCTGCATAAATAATCATATGTTATTGGTTGTGCACTTCGGAAGCAAGTGGAACGTCTATTACCTTATATCTTCCAAGTAGATTTGACATTTCAACTTTTACTTATGACTTAAATCAACCTGGTTAGTGACAAACTGTAGAATTGAATCACGCATTAATTTTTTTCCCTGTGTGTTATCCATCACTGTACTAACCTGTGAACTAAATGTAACAGTGGTAATCACTCTGTAACTGCAATTTATTCAATTGAAGACCATCTTATTAGTGTGAAAATAGTTTGAAGCGACATTTTTATCATGACTGTGATAAAACTTTGATGTATCCTAAATGTGTGCAATGTAAGACATTTATAATGGCCCCAAGTGTAATATTAACACAGCCTTTTAATACATGTAAAAAGATCGGTTAGTTTTGATTCTATTACCCAATATAAGTTAGATTCTTTTTTGGAGTTAAAGCATTGCTTGCTCGTTCTAAATGTCAAAATTAGTGGAATTTCAAGACAAATGAATTCACATCTTTTGAGATGTACTGGACAGGTAGCACTGCACAGAGGAGTTAGATACTCAATTCATACATGTGATGGCTAATGTCACTTTATCCCTGCTCTGTACATGGATTGGGATACTGTATCCCATATTGACAAAATTCTCAAATGTTATAACTGCCATGTCAGCCCAATTCTCAGCTTCTCCGCTGGAAATGTTATAAGTATAAATGGTCAAACAATGAACAGATCCAAATATCGTCAATAACATGGATGCTGGTTTCTGAATAGGGTAATAGTGTCTTTCCATTACAGATTTCATGCGAGATTCCAAATGATAGATCAAAAGGTAAAGGGAAGAATATCCCATCATCCTGTGTGGATTCTTGAATATGAGATTTTCTGCCTCCTTTTTTTTTTTTTAATTTTTTTTCTTAACTGTTACTTTACATTTACTTCAATGTAAACAATATTTACATTATGCCCTTGCAAATACAAGCAATAATTGAAATTCTCAGAACAGCTGAAGTAAGCAATAATGATTGGCTTTTGTAGAAAAGTTCTCCAAAAGGTATGAAGCAATGGGAAAGAATATTATCAAATGCTTTCTGTTCAAAGAGTCTTATAATTGCGTGCCTCTGTATCTGCTGAAGATTTTGTAAAACTCCAGAGCCGCTTATTAAAATTCAAAGTTTCTTTATAATCTTCAGGTTTCAGGAATAAAAGCTCCTCCTGCCATTCATTAAAAGCAAAGAGATGCCTTAATGTACACTTACTTAACTAACACATGATTTTTCACTTGGAATGACATTATTACATTCCTGCCTCTTTTTAATCCTTCAAGTGTCACTTACCCGAACCATTGCTTCAGTGACCTCCTTATCTCCCACAAATTCACCTTGTTAGATAATTTCCATTATTTTTCTTTTTTGCTACCTGTGATTAATTTCATTAAAGTAACCAAGCACAAAATTCCTTGTATTTACAGGAAATCCTGTATTTGATAAGCCAGTAATTGCAGGTTACTTTTACACCTGTGTAAGGTGATGAAATAATTAATCATATTAGCTGTTTAAAGTATTGTTGTTAGATTTTGGATTCTGCGTCCTTTCAATAAATGAACTTGCCTTTAGAGTGGTTGTGTAACAATTCCACTATCTAAGGATTACTTTGTGGTGGTCTGTAAGATGTGTTGGGGGGGTAAAATTATACTGAAAATAGTGGTTATTTGAATGTATAGTGTGTCAAGATGGCCCTGAAAGTGTGTTTGCTGTAAATACAGAAGATATCTAGAAATTACCTAATTGTTAAATGCTTTGTTGTAAGAGTATATTTCTCAGTGATTTTTTCTGTCATAGTAAAATTCGTAATAGAATATCTGTGCTGGTTGTTCAAACAATTGTATGACTGAATCCTTTCAGAATTGATAGTGGTTATGGATGAGGTTTGCAAAATGTCAAAAGAAACTAGCATTTTGGCATTACACATTTTTATTTGTATTGACATTTTATGCATAAAATTCTTCCGTTTATTTACATTTCCGAAGAAATATTTTCAACAATAATTTCATTTAACAATATTAAAAATATTTACACTGTGTCACAGACTGTTGAATAATAGTTTAAGTACCTATGTTTTGTTAGCTGTGCAAACCCCAAAGTCTCTTTGAGAAGTAGGTGAGATATCTGGAGATAATACTCCTGAGTTGTATAGCTATTGTTCATCAGAAGATTCATTCTAGGATGATTATAGCAGAAAATAATTTCCCATAAACCTTGCTGTAAATTACTTGAGTAAAACCCACTGTACTTATTATAGGCAGTCTGTCTTAACTGGTGATGGTCTTAGTACGGTGTGATGGGTCACTGGCAACATGTGGAGGTTCAATGAGAGTCAACTTCCAGACTTGATATTCTGCTTTCATATTCCGGGATATGTGAGTAGTCTGAATTCCATCTCAGGGGAGAAATAATTAAATTTACTTTCGCAATTAAGATCAGGCTGCAGAGTAGCAATTGGCTTCAGAAAAAGACTGCTATTATTCAAGCTAGAAATTAGTCTCAGTGGCCAGGTCTTGGCAGATAGTTGGACATCACTATTTTTGGAGGGGTGTGCTTGCCCCCACCTAGTACGAAATGGAAAGTTTCATACTTAATTTAATAAACTTATAGTTAGGCTTGTCAGGATTTCAGTTACGTCCCTAGTTCAAAAGATTTATAAGTACCAATAAGAAATTATTTTGAGCTGAAACATCTTCCCCCCACATCCCCTTCCAATCTCTGCCCAAGACAGTACTGAAAATTAAAGGCAAAACCTGAATTATTTATTGGTACAGAGACAATTGCAGAGAAAACTCTGGAAGAATTAGCTGTTATAAACCACAAAAATGTGTACATATGGTGAAGAAGGTAGCTAAAAAATAATGTAAAAGCTGGGATAAATAAAACGTACATTTACAGATACCTATTACTTAAAAATGTGAACTTAGGAATATAAGACACTCATGCTGAGTCAGAAAATCATTAACATTATACTGTTTCTCAAAGGTTATATGAAAATACAAAGTAAAAGGTATTTTTTACCGAGAAAGATACAGAAATTCTGTTCAAATGTTTTTTTTATCAGAAGATTTGTATGAACTTCCCACCTCATCAGAGTAAAAATGTAATCATTCCATAGGTAAGAAATAACCACTGCCTTCCTCCCCAGACTTTCAGCAGCTAAATAAGGCAGCTGCCTAACAGTTAAGGACAGAGGAACAGGAGTATGAAACAAGATAAATTAGAAGTTTTTGAATATGAAAAGTCAAATTGTTAAGTGCATCTTTTTAGCCACAAATAGAATGCTAATGTATTTTTCATATTAACTTTATGCTAAGCAAAATTGCAGTGTGTAAGCAGCAGATAACATCTAGAGGCTGATTAGGATATTTTCTCCCTTTGTCAGGCAGAAAAGGGCATATCCATCTTTTGAATGCAGTAGACAAAACCAGAACTTCATATTTTCAGCAATGAAGCCCAGTTTGATAGATGCTACGGAAAAACCAGTAATTTAAGAATAATTTAACTCCCATTACTTTTTTTTTTTTCTTCTTTTATCTCGAGTATCTCTGTCCACATATATTATTCAGAGGAAGTTGAACTGCATTCCCAACTTAGTTTCTTGGTAGATCAGCTTCCAATGAATTATTTTTGTGGATTTTTATTTTCTCTGTGTCCTTTTTAAATTTTTTATTCAGACAAGGTAGGTTGTAACTTGCTATATAGTAGCAAGGTCGGCATCTAAAGTACCATTAAAAGATCTTATTCTAATTAGTTCAACAAACCTGATTGCTGTCAATGCTACTGAATCATACGGTTTTCCAAGCAGCAATAGTTTTGACTTCTAAATGCAAGTTTATTTCTTTGGGTCTGTACTTCACAAGGTGCAAATACCTTTGAGTGTGGCTGCCTTACAGGTTGAAATGTGGATCACAAACAGTAATGAATGTTTCTGTCCTGAAACAGCAGTTACATTCCTGTGACAAAACGCAGTGTTCTTGTAAGCTTTTTCCTCCCATTTTTGCGAGTCAGAGTGTTATTGTTGAAATGCCTTCAGCCTTCTTTAGAGATTCCTAAGTCAGAACAGCCTAAAACTTTCTCAGGACGCAGCTGACAAGTCCTATGATTTATGAAGTGACCAGCATGGGAAGGAAAGAAATTCTTAACAGCAAGTTCTCCCTTTAACCATTTACCTTAACAGACACATTTTTTTTATGGTAGTTTCTCTCTTTCTTAAATCTCTGAAGCTAGTTAGAGATTTAAAATTTCAAGGATAAAAGGTTTTATGTGTATATATATATATANTGGCTAAAAGAGCAAGGCAAGGGTAGTACAGAGCAGCTGATTTTCAAATGAAAGCTGTAACTTCTGTGGGAGATCTGCTTATTTTTTTCTGTAGGTTTTGGGACTATGTTGTTACTTCTGGAAAACTTCAGCGTGTTTATGTTATGCACAGATGCAGGAACTATTTAGAATTCATTTTATGTTTCTGCTGTTCGACTCTTATGCATCAATATCGCTTGGTAATGTGGAATGTCTACTGAGAATCTCTACATTTGTGAATACGTGACAAGACAAGACACCTGGAATCTACATTGCTCTTCAGATCTGTTATGTTCTGAAGATGAATGCCGCCTTTATGGTGCTCAGGAGTCAGCTCTCACTTTGTAAGGCAAAATCGCAATACCTCTAGTTGCTATATCCGTGGCAGGGACAAATTTGGCTGTGTCTACATTTGAAGTTTTGACTTGGACTTAATTTGGGCTTTGATTTTTAAGCTTTGATCCTGTGAGTTTAGTCTCTGAGATGTTCTGGGGAGGTGGGTCCTGCTGACTGGGACTCTGCCATAAACACTATCCCTCAGCAGCACCTGTTTTCATGCCCCTGTTGCTCCTTACTTTTCTGGCTTGGCTTAGCTTATCTGGTTGCAGGCATGAGTTTTCATAGGATGGCAGGAGATTCATCTGACACTGGCACTTGAGTGTCTTATCTTTAAATGCCATTGGAGCAGAGGGTGAAGATGTGTGTACTAGTCAGAGCTGAAAAGCAATCCTTTCCTCTGCCCAACAGACAGTGTTTCCTCTCTGCACCCCTGCCTTCTCTGCTATGCTTTGGTCTGAACAAAACTGGTTTAAAGATAGCGGTGGAGCAGAACAGTCATTTGACTAACTTTATTTGGGAAGCAGGAATAACAGCACTATTTCCTACCTGAGTTCAGAGCCCATTTGCATAAGCATAGTGAACTCCCTGGGAAAGGGTGCGCGTTGACCTTGATTCCAAGTTGATCCTTTTTGTTCCAGCTTCCCATAGACATAGTAAAGAATGAGTACGTGTGCAGTCAAGCTCTGATTTTATCTGGGAAGAAGCATGTTGAGCTTTCTAAACCTCTATGATTTGCCATTTTGCTCACCAAGACTCAGTGCAGTTGAGTCTAACACCATAGCCATGATTCACATAGCTTAAAAGGGGCTGAAGCAGGGGAATGCATCCGAGAGTTTGACAATATAGAAACATCCAGTCTGTGGCACAATCTGTGCTCAGAGTGGGGGCTCTGAGCCCCCAGTACAATACAGAAAAATAGCTTGTATGTTGCCCCAGGAAAAAAAACTAGCATATTTCTCCTGCTTCTTTTAACCTAAACCAACTCACTGAGACTGAAAGAACATAGCCGCTTTCTAGGTAAAGCCAGCACAAGACAATTCTTAGAAAGGCATAGCACTGTAAAGGAACTGTCTGTAGAATGAAGACCTCAAAGAGATAGAATCAAGATTAACTCGGAGTAAGGATAGATAGACACTTGCATCTGACTTGGTCATATTTTTACAGAAAAATATTTAGGGCCTGTGAAGTGGATCTGATAAAGAGACCAAAATTATAAAATTGAAGCAGCAAAAATGGTTCTCTTGCATTTTTTTTCTCTTCCTCATTCCACACCCTTGATACAGATTTATGTATTATCTTAAAAAGCAATTGGATTACTTGTCTTAATGAATTAATCTTTGGTGTTTTTAATGCAAGCTTTATGCCACATTTCTAGTGCGTTCCATTCATTTTTTGGGAAGGTGTGTTTAGTATAATCTGTATTTATTTTGTGTGTTTCCTCAATTGCACTTGAGCCATTTAAAATAAATGCTATGTTTATTATCCCCTTTGACTGCAATATTTCAAGGACTTTCCCTCTTGGCCCTTCTCTGGGAGGCTCTTTTCCAAGGGTTCTTTATGTCCAGGCCTGTTCGGATTTACAAACTGGGATGAAAAGATGTGTGCTTGACTTGCCTCCCTTGAATGCATGTTCACTTGTTTCTGAACTAATAATGTGGAATTTGGAACTGTTTTGATAAAAATTTAAAAATTCTTAGAAGTTTTGGTGCAAAGTTGGCAGTGGAGTAAAGCTTTCTGGAAAGCAAATTTGCTGCAAAGATACACACGTATGTATAAATATATTTCTGTATTGTTGAAATCATTACGCATTATCCGATACTTGCATGACTGACAAGTTCTGAAATTAAACTGGTTTTAATGCACACTCTAAAGCAGTTATTTTATAACCATATAATTTTCAGGAAATTATAATTTTCTGTTGTATGTCCATGTGCTTTACAAAGCTGGTGGAGTTTTTAATGGTCACCTTATCCAGGGGACCTTGAGGCTTCCTTTATGCTGGAACAGCAACCTGGCTGGTACTAAGAACCAAAGAAGCTCTAGCTGCAGAATAATTAACTTCAGAGGAGAGATGTGAGCTGAGTTAGAGGTTCTTACGTTGGTGTAACCCCAAGGATAATATGCTGATACAGTGTTCCCTAAGCCCAAATTTGGGATTCGCATTTTGGGAATCTTAGGCTGCATTTATTATTCCAGCTGCTTTTAAACTGGACTTTCAGCTTCCTCAGACAGCATTCATAGTTTCAGAAGAGAGGGGATGTGACTGCTTCTTGGAAAAGATTACTTTCCCTACACAATGTTTTGGGGGGCTGATATTAAGTATTTGCTTTATGAGTAACTGCTCTTTCTTATCCTAGGGCTTTATGGCTTTACTATAATTTTTACTAAAATAACAATAATAGCCACTTTTCTGCAATTTGATGTTCTGTTTGTAAATGTGACAGTAATGTGGAATGGAGCTATAAAATCAGGTGCAAATAAGAGAAAAGATAATTTTTATTAAACAGAAACATTAAAGTTATAAAAGAACAAATTGCAACAGATCTGTGGTTGAATTAGCTTTAGGAGAAATATGGAGGAATTAAAAGAAAAATGGAAAGAAATGGCAGAAGTTCCCCCCAAAATTACTCATTCCATCTGTTCTCCCCTCCCTCAAAAGCCAGGTAGGTCTCAAAAACACGTTTGACTTTAAGATTTACATCCAGTATCGGCACATCAGGGCAGTTGATACTCTTGGAAGCATTGGTGAGTTTAGACTTTAAAATCAGTGTGCAACATACTTTCTCTCAGCTCACACTGTGAATTGGAGAAAGAAGTGCAAAGCTGAGTAACAGTGAAATATTGGTCTTGCCTCTGACGCAGGAGGGATTGCCTTTCTTTACAGTGGGGAGGCCTGGATTTGCAGGAGTTTTGAGGCATATTTTCAGAGGTATCTTGATAGGCTTAGAAGTCCAGCCCTGGTTTCCCAATACCCATTCCAAGTCAGTGGGTGTTGTGTTTCTCCCTGCCTGAGGAGTTACTAGAAATCTTGTCTGAAGTGTCTCAACATCTGTACAGATGTAGATCTTAGCAAATCAGAACATTCTTCTACCAGTAGAGGGGTAATTGTGATTAATGTTGTCCTCTACCAAGGTTGTAAGTGGCACAAATGGTTTGAGAAAAGCTATGGAAAAAAAAAAAAGTGGAAAAGGACTAATTTTAGTAGAAGTGGCTTCATGGCAGTGGTTAAAAAATTGACGGATAGTTCTTAAAAAAATAAATTGTTATTCTATCTTACATTGTTCTTCCAGATACTTCAAAGGTTCATTTCTTTCCACATTTATCCCCAAAAGTATGGAAACCAAGTTTTTAGGAGCGATGTTAAATTTTACTTGGTATCTTGTGTCTAAAGGCACAAGCACTAGGCATTGTTGATTCCCAGCAAAATCAGTGAAACCTGGGAATGCTTGGCAGGTAATGTGTTGAAGCCTCATAGCATAGACTGGCTTCATATTTACTAGATGGATGTGGTCTTTTAGAATGAAAAAACCCAACAAACCAAACCTGGAATATTTGATAATACAGATGCGATCGCAGTGTGCCATAATAAGTATATCAACTTATAGGAGACAGTATGGATTTATTAAGGATTATTTTACAATCAATCTCTGATGCTTTAGGATGATGAAATCCTAATTTAAATTCCATTTATCAAACCTACTAAAATAAACTTAACAGGGGAATAGCAGCATTAAGGAATTGCTTTCCCTAATCTTAATTTGGAGATTGCTATTTTCTTGACAAAGTGCTGCACCTGGCAAGAAAGTCAAATCAGTATTTGATAGATGTAGCCTGTTTGAAGGTATTAGCGAACAATTTGAAATTACAGTCATTATTTACTTTATTGGAAACCTCTTAGAGAATATGATTTATGGCAGTGACAAGGTTTCTGGTGCAGTATAAGAATCTAGAACTGCAGGCTAGAAACCAGAGATCTTAGACTACAGAAAGTTCATTTAAAAGTCATGTTTCCAATATAAATTACATGCAGTTGTGCAAACATGTCAAAGTTTGGTAAATTGGATTTGTTTAATGTAAACAATCTTTGACCAAAATAATAACATAGCTTCAGAAAAAGACATTATGCTCCCACTTTCAAAAAGTTTGTATAACTCAATGCAAGAAAGAGCTCAACAGTAATTCTATGGAGAATTATGATTTATTAGATCCAAACTCCATAAAGCAAGCTCATAAACGTTTTAATTTCTTTTATTGGTCTACATTCACAGGAATTGTGTATTCATTTTCATTGGTTGAAATTTCTTGGATATCAGGGTTATAATGCTATTAGAACTAACTGCTTAAACAAAGAATTAATGTGTGCAAGTGTTGACTAAAAGAGTAGAAAGAAATTTAAAAATAGCGACATCTTCCAGATGCAGCAAAAAGCATTGTATGTAATTTTACTTTTAAAAAGGCATATCTTCAATGTGAAAAGGCACCTACAGTTGTAGAATCAATATTATTTTTGGATGAATCAATATTATTGCTACTCTCCAGATTTCTGTGTGTGCTAGGAGCTGTATAAACATGGAACAGAAGTGGCAATTTCTTTTGCAATGAATTTAACATTTAGTATGTTGACCATGGGAGAATCTGAAATTTGCATGTAGGCCTAGAACTAATCCAATTTGTTTTTTTTTTTTTTTTAAATGTGTATAAATTTGTGAACACGATTGCTGACAATTACCGGCTTTTGGCTGGATCCCATGAAGCAGAGTTTATGGTCCTAATCCAGGACATTACCATGGCATATTGTAAATAGTTCTGTTGATGTCTTCAAAAGTTAACCTTATCCTAAATTCCTAGTTCTCTGAGTGAAGGCTTTTCAAGATAGAAACTGAGGCAAGTTAGTGAAATGTTATGATAGTTATGGAACTGAGGAAGAAATCTTTGTATCAAAAGAGTAGCATCCAAAAACATAGGGCAATGAGCAGTGGGTTCTTTCCAAAGAAATCTGTGCAGTGTCCCAGTTTGCCAAGAGGCTGCCAAGGGGATTAAAGGTCAGTACATACCAAAGTAATGAATCTAATCTAGTCCCTGAAATAAATAGACTTTCCAGCTAGAACTGGAAAGTTTAATTACATTTTGAATTATGCAGATTCAGGAGATATCTTTTCCCATTAACTAGGGAGGTTGGGAAGGGGCTGCAAAGCAAAAATCAGATGAAGTTTGTTGTTACTGGTTTGATGAGGGAAGGAGAGCTCCACCAGTCAGGCATCTGTGCTGTTTTATACTAATATGGTCTGAAATGTCTGCACTGAATCTATCAGGATTTTTCAAAGCAGAAAAAGAATCATAAATTCACATTGACCTTACCCTCCCCCAAAGCAAAGTTAAAACTCACCATCACAGTCCCATTATTAGTTAATGAGTCATTAATCTGCAAACCTGTCCTTAGCTGTGACATGGGACCTACCTTTTACTTTCCTTTTGAAAGGGGAAAAAATGTATATGGCTATTCTAGTTTATCAGCAGTCAAATGGCTAACTAGTATCTATTGAAGCATGCAAAACTGTACAGGCTCAAAGTCAAAAACTTGTGTCCTCATTTATAGGTCAAATCACATGCAACTTTACTTGTTTGCAGTTCCAAATACCGTTGGTGTGTAGATTCTCTGGAGAGAGCTTTGGTTTAAAAGGAAGAGAGAATGCTGCTCTGTTGTTGACACTGGGGTAGCTGTCAGGGACATTTTGCCTTCCACAGAGGTCATAAGTTGTCACTGAATCCCATTGTTGGCAAGGAAGGGTCTGGTTTTCATGGCATTGCTATTTGTTTTGATTTGGTCTCCTCCTGGGTGCACAGATTATAGGCCAGTAAACCTCTCTTTCACTGACTAGTGTGGGAAGTTCCAGTCTCTCATAAACCTTAAATAAGTCTAAACTCCAGAATGCTGCCTTTTGGAGATTAAATTTCTCAATGTTTTGCTGTGTTTTTAGCCCAAGGGTGCTGTTGACAGAAAGCAGTGTTTTTATTCCCTGATTGCTGTCTCTTTTTATAATATTTTTTTGTGTGTGTTGCATTTTTCTGCATTAGTGGAGGTATCTGTGTTTGAAAAAGGATTACATTAGTCAAAACTTAAGACAGATGATTTGCCCCCTTTCCATACTGACTGACAGGAACCTAAGCCTCACATAATCTTTTGCGAAATACAGCCCTTTTGCAGCATATCGGAAATTTCAGAACCAGAAGATTTAACCTCTTAATACTTCTAATTGAAAAGCTGTTGATTTTTGACAGTGCCAGCCAATAGTAGTGTAAGCTGCCTGAGATTTGCTGACATTGATTTTTTTTTTTTAACTAAACAGATAATTTTCCCCTATATTTCCATTATTTAGGATAATTTATAGTCTTCACTGCAGTGAAGACAAAAATGGACCTTCCTTAAAAAGTTGCCTCAAAGGCAAAAAAAATTCATTGCTTTACACCTGAATTTTGAACACTGCAATTTTGGAGAAGCAAACTTCAACAGATCACCAATGTTCTGTTGAGAATTTCCTGTAACGTAGATATATCAAAAGTATGGCATGTCTGTGTGGCTTTCAAGTACTCAAAGAGTGTCTTTCAAATATTTTTCAAATACTCTGAAGGAAAAGTTATCAAATCTAGCATATTTCAGTCAGACGTAAAAGTGTTTTGAGTACAAAGTACTAGAGGTGCCTCTCAGTACAGATGCTTGTGTCACATTTTATTTTTCTTCAGGAATAACTTCCAGAATTTTCACAACCCTCTGTCTTGTGTTCTTCCATCCCAACGTGAAGCTGTACTGCAAAACTGGTACAGACCTTCTGGAGGGCTATTTCCTAAGCCCTTCATTGATATACAGTATGGACGCAGGGTGCGTTCTGCATGCTGATCTGAAGAGGTTTTGTCCTGCAGTAGTTCACAAGTTCACAGGTAAAGTTAAAAGTTACTTGCTGCTTCTCTGGCAAAGCAAGCTGTCTGTTTGCCTGCCATGGAAACCTTTCCTGAGATTTCCTAGTTGTCAACGATGGGTTCAGAGTTCATAGAGCGTTTTATTGTGCCCTTTTTGAGGGATAGAGGCTGATTTGCAGCACTATTTAAAGCAAAGATGCCAAATGAAAGTTCCTCGTTTTAAGTTTGTGCTTACACAAAGCTTCTTTGTGGTTTTTTAGGCCTGTCAGACTTGTCAGGCGTGGTAAGAAAAAGTATATTGTTTCCAGCACTTGGATTCCTTTCCTTCTGACATCTGCCACTCTGTAAAGATGATAAATTCCTGCCTCATTAGCCAGGGGTGTGGGATTACAGGCTGACAACACATTAATCACCAGCTTCTGTGGCAGGCTGACTAGCAATAGGCATTGTTAACAAAACTTTTCTAATATGTCACTCTTCTCTATGACAGCCTGTAATCAATCATCTTGATTGACAGTGCTGATAGATTACACTATTTATACTTTGTGTAATGAAAGATAGCGTTTCCACCTACTGTCATTTCTAGGCTAGCAATGGAGGATCACTGAATAGAAACAAACACAACAAAAAAACCCAGGCCTCAGCTCAGCTGTAGGTCTTTTGTGGTAGCTCTCAGATGAGGTGTATTGTTGGGGAACCTGGTAAGCACAAGCCTTTAAGTAACTCTTGAACTGAGTGTTTCTTTGCTGACTTTGCGGCGATAAGCTGTCAGGTCAAGTTCAGGCAGGTAGGAGACTGTGTTAATCATACGGTGGCTATAGCTTCCTTTTTCCATTTATCTTCTCCTGCTGACCCCCACCCCCAACCCCAGCCAAGATGAGAGATGATTTAAATGTTGATGAAGTATGTGTGTTTCATCATTTAGAAGGCAAATTTATATGTGCTTCCCGTAATTGTATGGTGCAGGGAAAGTAAACACAGGGAGGAAGTGCTAAGCCAACTTGCCAAGACACAGCAGAATCTATGTTGGAGCTTGTTTGCCTTTTGAAACTTAGAAAATTAGAAACAAGATCAGATCAGGATTAAAGTCCATAACCAAATTTGGTGGTTTGCTTTTCATATAGCTGTTTCTTGTTCTAGAATCAATTGATTATTACCTTTAATTATACTTGGCCTCTTGATGTTATTTCATTCAGCTGTAGTGGAAGATTTAACATTGATTATAATAGAATGACAAAAATTTCTTGTAGTAAATGTCTGTTAGAATGTTTTGGTTTTTTTTTTTTTTCCACTTGGCTCCTTTGATTTCATGTTGATTAAGTACATATAAAAGCTGCCTTAATGTTGTTACAGTCATTCAGTTTTCTTTGCATATACATCCTGAGAATTTTTGTAATATACTTATCAGTGAATTTATTTATATATCTATCTATCTGTCCCTATGTGCATTTTTTGTTCCTCATTGGAAAGGTTCATGTGCTCAATCACAGTAAGAAACTGAAAATCAGCCTTTGGAGTTTAGGAAATAGGAGTTGGAGTTTAAATTCTAGTATTTGGGAGTTGAGCTAAATTTAGGCAGTTGGACAGGAACAGGGGTGGAGAAGATCGTCTAAACTTTAATCTCCCTGAGAAGAGTTTCATTGTGAGGCCACAATGATTAATGAGAAACCTGACCATCTGATTAAGCCCCTCTGTGTCACAGGACATGATTAGTAGGTGACAGAGACTGTAACAGTATCCAGCCAAGCCTTGTTTCTTTCACAGCTCTGACTGTTATATGATTAATGTCCCCAAGGGCTATCTCCAGGTCAGGCAGGGAGAACCTGTCAGAACAGGTGGAAGTGACAAATTCTGCAGAAACTCCTTTTACAAGAGAGGCAGCACGCAAGAATGGATGAATGGGGAGGGTTCCAGATGGGCTGGTTGACCTTTCTGTACTCTGAACAGACACCGAGAGCATCATGGGAATGAAACATAGTAAGTATCAAAAACCTGCAGATGTTCCATAGTTATTGAAGAATTATAGCATTGCCAAGTAGGGTTGGTAAAATGCACAACACATCATATTATCACCACTGGTTTATGCTTTCTGGTATGCTATGGGAGACAGTAGATCTACCGAGTGTGTGTATAGACTAGATAAAATACCACACACTTTGTTTTATAGCAAGAGGGGAAGATTCTTTGGTTCAGTACAGATAAGGCTTGATAGAGTTGATGTGTTAGTATCGCATTTTTCTGTGCGGGTATATATAATGTATCTCATTCTCATCAATATTGCTCTATTTAGGGCAAGACAATCTTGGAAGTTAAAATAGTTTATAAAAATCCTCATTCCTTTTTATTAGGTGGTGGTGATCTAGAAAGGTATTTTATATCTTCCAGAGTACTTTCACCTCGTAGGTCATAGGTTCAAATTCCCAGTTTAAGTATCCTGACATGCTCTAGCTTGCAATATCATACAACACAGAATTAGTAGCACGGGAATTGCTAAAGTATCATCTTTCAGATAAATAGACCTTGTCATTTTATCATAGGAATGGTAGAAAATATCTTTGTAGTACTTCAGAGGCAGAGAAGGGACTGTTAGCACTGGCGTCCTTATGGAATTCCCTCTGCACATGGATAATATTCAAAACAAAACCAAAAGTGAAACCAGAGAATAGGATTCCACCCCCCCGCCTCCCCAAAGAAGCTGCTTCTGGACAAATTTTATTGTTGTTATACCATTGTTATTGGTGTTTGATACTATTTTTGCCATTTATAATCTTGCTTTCTTCAGCTTCTCTTTTAGCATATACAGAGTACCTTCCTTGTTTTAACTCTAAGAGGTCAGTTTTCTTTTACGTAATGAATGTTTTTTCTTATGTACCTTGAAGAAGAATGACTTCTTTCCATTTTGCAGATGAACATGTGGAGTACAGAAATCTGAGGGTATGGTCAAGCCAGCACAAGTCTGTATTTTCGCCACATTAGGAGGAGCCATTCTGAGTGAAGGCTCTCATTTCTGTGGTTCTAAGACTACTTTTTGTTCTTTGCCACTGTTTAAGCTGTCAGAGTCAGCTTTGGGTATGGTAAATGCCATGCTCCCTTGAGCAAATCGGCTGCCATATGCTATAATTTACACTTTCTGAATCTTTATTGGCTAGGCAAAAGGTCATTTTTCAGAGTGGTTTTCCCAATACAGAATTAATAGAGGAAGCAGACACACTTCAGTGGACCGGTGACTGGAGATCGCAAAGCTCCTCTATGTGCCTAGTCACAGAGTGGCAAACAGAGAGAATGTAGGTAAGAATAAACTCTAAAAGCTACAGAGAGAGTGAAGCAAAATCCCTCACTTGAGCACTCCAGACTTTGAAGTTCAAGTCTGTTTGATTTTTGTTTTCTGTTTTTCTGTAAAAATCTGCGAATTCACAATTCTCTGGTAGCATAAAGATTTTAATAGCAATTTCAAGTACTATCTCTTACTGTGTTCCCACAAAAATGATAGACTTTGATAAATTGTGACAACTCATCTTGTAAATAGTTTGCCTAGCTATTGTTTGTTTCAAACTTTGCTATCAGTTTTTCAAACTCTTGTCACTGTATATCCTTTCCCGTAGGTTGATCAGTAAATCAGAAAGTAAGCCTGGATATGAATTGCTTGTCAGATACAAGAGGAGACAAGGCTGACTTTTTTAACCCTCTGTGCACCCCTGGGGGGAAGTGAAAGCTGTATCAGCAAGCAAATGCATAGAATTTTACTATCCAAAAGAGGTTAAAGAAAGGCATTTTAATTTTAGGGGTAATCTGCTAACCCCGATGTAGAAAATCAGTATGATGGTGCAATATTCCAAAGTGACTTAAGTCCTTCAGTAAGCTTTGAGAATCTTTGCTCTTTTGACTGTGATTACCTTAGCATTTTATGTCATTTGTCTCATACAGTTGGGTGCCTGAGGCACTCTCGCTGTATTTAGACTTACCCTAATGATTCTTAAGAGTAGGGAGGTGCAGGTGTGCATCTGTTGTGTTTCGTAATACACTCAGGTGTGTTTCTGTTGTTATCAGTAACACTAATGAAAGCTTAATGTCAATTACCAAAGAGAGTTGCAAGGATGTCTCTGTTTTCTTAACTTGTAGGATATGCGCTTATAGTGTGAAAGTATCTTGTGAAATAGATGTAATTAAGATGTATCATTCAAAGACTGATTAAATATTCCTGTGGCAGAGCACCTGCAATAGAATGGACATCATCATCCAGAGAAAATGCAAGATGCAGCTGTAATGGAGTTAAAACACAGACCTGTCTCTACAAAAAGTTGCATTAACATTTTAGGTCTACTGCATGTAGTATAGGGCATAAAAGGCTGTCCGTGTTGTGCATGCAACTTGTACAGTGATATTTCTCTCCAGACCTGGATTGAGCCTTGTAGAGATCTGCTTCTACATTGTCTAATGAATGAAATGTGCAGAGGTATTTCTGGGTTTCTTCTGAGATATTTACTCACAGTACCAGGAGAGGGAGAAGAATCACGCTCCTCAGCAGTGTAGCAGAGCCCACAGTGAACTTAACGTGCACCCCTTCTCCTTCGAAAAGAGTCTGTTTCATCAAGGAGTAGCTGAAACTGTGCAAGCAGGATAATTCTGTGAGCTGACAGCTGCTTGGAGACTTGTGTGTAGAGCATAGAGCTGCTCTGGTATCGCTCTGTCTGTATATTCTTTCTAGTACACACAGAGTCACAGTTTTTGAAGAAGTTTCTGCGCACGGTCAGTAGCCTCAAAGACACAGTGAGGTCTGTCTTGCCACTGCTGCGTTACCAAAGGAGATCTCAGCTGTTCTTCATAACCATATCCCTCTTTCCCAAGAGAGAATGTGAACTGAAAATGAGTTGGCACTTCCATCACATTGCAGCTTGCGGGGACAGCACAGCGCTCCATCAGCGGGGCTGAAGTGCCCGGGTTCCCTGTAACCACAGATCTGAGCTCTAGCTGAGCTGCAGCTATGGAAGATAACTTCAAGTTGCTTGCAGTTTAATCCCAAGTACATACTTTTAACACACCTCCTCTCACCTCATCTTTACAATATATAATAATGATGAGGACAGTTTCTCATGTAACGAAGATGAGTTTGTCCCTGTATTCTTGGCCAAATTAGGAGTAATGCTAATTGTTAGCCTGTGAACATGGGCACGAGAACAGCCATTTTAAATTTTGTACTCTGGTGATTCATGTAGTAGGTAGATGGGATCTTGATCATCAGCTGCTTTGTGTTACAGGGAAATCCATGATGTGGCTTTGCGTATTCCTGAATGGCCAAGTATTGTAACAGGTCAGGATTTTCTTTATATTAGCAATTCTTTTAAACGTATACATCTACAGTGTGAACACTGTTATTCTTCATTTCCACCTGCAACAGTACTGTGCTAATAACTATGTATAATTTTCTTGATACAATTCATTGTGGAATTCAGATCAGAACTGTGCAAAAGAGAATCTCTCTAATACTGTGCCAGCTACCATACCGCTTTTTAGCAGTTTTTCAAAGAACACAGGGCAATATGCCAATAATGAGCTTAGAAAGTATGTATGAAGTTCCTCATAATGTGACATGAGTTTTTTTCTTACTTTTGCTCTTCATTTCATCTTAATTAGTCCCAGTAGGAAAGATTGATTTTATTTTTTATTTTTTTTTTCCTTTAAAGGCTTGTAGCTAACATCTGTTGGTATTCCTGGGGTCATTCTTGCACTGTCCTATGTTTGACATTTCTTGTAAAAGAAGAGGCATTTGTTCATATTGACATTAGCTTCCCCGGTGTCTCTCAGTGGTGCAGATGGCCTGTGAATAAAGACATCAAGCTAATAGGCAAGATGACAAGCCTCGATAGCACTGGTGCTCCTCATGCTTAAGTGGCAGGGCAGCATAGATTGCTTTTGCTGGGGAGGTGCAAGGTCTGCTGGCACTAAAGCATATGGAATTAGTTAAAAATGCAGTGGGATACTGGGAAAAGAATAGTACCATGAAAATCCCTGGCTGGCTGTAACAGTTTCTTTTTTCACTGTAGTATTTTACGTTTCCTTGAGTGGTAACACTTCAAAAAAAGTGTAAGCACATGGAAGAGAAATCCCTAATTTACTGTAGGTATTTAGTGATTGTGATTGTTTAATGCATCAGAATAAGACATTGCCAAAAGACTTCTTCACTACATTGTGTGCTTATGTGGTGTTATTAGAAGAAAGCAACAAGCAAATTGTGTGTCAAGAAAACTGAAATAGAAAGTTTGCATCTAAAGGAAGATGCACAAGATGCATTGTAAATGCATATTGAAATATTATTGTGGGAGTGTTTTGTGAAGTGTCATAGAGTCCCAGATATGGAAAATCTATTTCTTCCATGGTGGACATTTATATTATCCTCTGGAGAAGGCACACTGGAAAACTTGGCATTTTGAAGTCAGTTGATTATTTCTTGGGGTAGAGTAGAAAGAGAAGCTGGAAATTCAAAGTCTAACAAAGCATGAAAGGGAAAGATAATTAAGCTCTCAAGAAGCAGAAAATTAATAAGTTGCTGTAATTGTAACAAGGGAGTTGGCAGAGCTAGTGGCTTGGGGATCCTATGTCTATATGCTGTGTAGTTTCTTTTTGTATGGCTCATTTGGGATAAAAGTTTAGGAAAGTTCTGAGAATTCAAATGGATTTTGCCTAATCAGTGTAGCCTCCAAATACAGGCTTTTTAAAAGAGGCATTTACAAATACTGAGTTTAAATATTATTATCCTGGTGTTAAAACTGGGAAAAGGGGGAAAGAAGAAACAGACCTTTTCCTTCCCCCTATTTCTAATAGGAATAACTGTATTTTAAATAGAAAGACAACATTCTCTTTTCTCCAACAAGGTTTGACATAAAAATGCTGTAAAGATAGTAAGCTACTCTATAATAAAGGAGAAAGAATCTTGTTGAAATATTTCCACTTCATGAAAAGCAGAAAGCTAACAAATATGTAAATAAAAGCCAAGTTTTATTTTTAAATCTAGTTCCCATAATTGTTACGGTTTGAAGAACCCACAGCAATTTATTGTCATTTAGACAATTATTCTATCATCTGATGATCCCTCCCCATCCAGGAAGGGGAATTGGGAAAAACAAAGAAACCTGAGGGTTGAAATGTAAACAGATTTAGTAGAATAAGACTAAATAATTAACAATAGTACTAAAGAACCAATATTCATCCTGATACCAATATAAAACATACAAGGGTTATTCTCAGACAGTTCTATCAGCAGCGAACTGGGCACTTCCCCCAGGGGACCGCAAATGTCGGACACTGTGAGTGCTATGGCTTCGGGAGGAAGGGAAGGGCTCAGTGGTCTGGCACTGGGGCAAGGAGTTCCCTGGACCACTGCTATCATAGGAGACAGAAACTCCTCAGCAAACTTTTTAATTTATATTGTATGTGATGTTCATGGTATGAAATAATCCTGTTGGCCATCTTGGGTCAAGTGCCCGGATCTCACTCCTCCTGATCCCCACACCGGGCAAGGCTCGAAAACACTGAAACCTTGAAATCCACATACCATAGCTGGCTATTAAGTAAATATTTTCACAAATCCAGATATTAGAGTCTTCTAAAAATGCAGTTTTCCCATGCATTAGAAGACACCTTACTGAAAAGTAAAATTACAGAACCTGCGTTGCTCAAACCAGGACAATAATCCAGGGTATATAATTATGAATGAGTGGAACTGATGTTGAAAAAAACAAAACGGAAAAGGGCCCCTATTTTGGGATAGGCTTCAACCACCTAAAGAAGCCAATTTTCTTCACGTTGTATCTCTTGAAAAATTATGCTTGAAGTTACCAAAAACTCAGTGATCATGTATATTGTTGTGGCATGTTTGGGTCTACTGTAGCTAGGAACTGAACTGCAGGTTGTCCTCTTGTTTTTCAAGAGCTTAGAATCATCTGTTCTCACTTGAATTGGACAATGCTTTTGAACTCAATATGAAAATTTATTTCAACTACTTTAATAAGGGATTTTAACAATTTTATTTGCTTTTTAATAGGGTTCTGAAGGTAAACACCCGCACCAAGAAATGTTTA
Source organism: Nycticryphes semicollaris (assembly GCA_013400055.1). Taxonomy (NCBI): domain Eukaryota; kingdom Metazoa; phylum Chordata; class Aves; order Charadriiformes; family Rostratulidae; genus Nycticryphes; species Nycticryphes semicollaris. Next base: position 397,252 of record VXBJ01007802.1, read on the forward strand.
CTTCAATGAGGATTTAGGAGTCTTTGTATCTGTAATACCTAATGATATAGATGTTGCTGACATTAGGCAATGTTTTATTTCTTCTCTGCCTTCTCCCCTCATCTCAGCTTTAAGAATTCATCATGGGGCAGCCACATAATGACTTTTTTTTAAACATGAATTAGTTAAGCTTCTTTGTGTACTTTGAAGGAGAGGAGAAAATTGCAAATTAGTCTTGCACAGTTTGTTGAGATTGTATGGCATACATTAGATATAGGAAGTGATGTGGAAGCAAAAGGTTCATGCCTGGCAAACTTTCAAAAGGTTCAGTTTGAAGTCACAGAACTGCTTATTCCAAAAGGTGGACATTCAAAAAGCTACCTGGTTAAATAAATAGACCTATTAAAGCAGAAAGTTGTAGCAGTGGGTTGGCAGTTGGCATGGCTTCTGGGAGTGGTGTGTGAAGCTTTACATGCAAAGATTTTCATGCACAAATCCACAGGATGGTGCAAGTCCTGGGATGTTGGCAGAAATTGTGTCTTATTCGATGTCTGTCGGATGTTAAGGTATGTATCACACTTGAAAGACAACAGCGACTAAGGCTTGCTAGTGTTCAGCTTATTGAATTCAAGGACAGTTTTTGGATAGAAGGTCTTGTGTATCCAGACCCGTTAGGACCTCAATTACTTCACTTTATCTACAGCTGGAGACGTGCCCTTTAGTTGCTTCTTTACAAAACCTGTTGATTTTCCACACATGCAGAGATAATTTTTCCTTCTTTTCATCTCCTAGTGTCTCTTCTAAGTGCTTCATATGGTGTAGAACATGGTCCCCAAGTCATGGGCAATCACCGGAGGGACCTGCTTTCTTCTTTCTGAAAATGAAGAAATTTTTCACAGATTTCACTCTTTGCGTTCCTTCCCCGATTATTTTAACATTAGCAGTGAAGGTAGATCTAATAGACTTACTACGACCTTATCTGCTGTTCTTTAGCTGGTGACTGTGGATGGCTGATTTAGGTATTGGCAATCCATTCATATATACCTTATTGCGATATAATGTGAAACCACGTGACTTTAATAGGGGAATTGTGTTGTTTATGACTGTATCTTGAAAGTGTTGCTAATTACACAGTCATAAAGATATTGACAGCTGCAATGAGGATGCTTGAAGACCAGGTGGCAAATTAATCCTGAATGTGAGTGAAGTCTTCAGTTTAATAGTCACAGACTAGGCTGTCTTTCACTATAAATATGATCTGTTTTACACACAGGAATCTTTAAATCCCTTTGTTACTGATGATTCTATAGTTGTTCAATGGCTCTCAAGGAATTCACTTTTCAGTTTTTCCAGTGCTCAAGATACATTTATAGTGTGTCAGAAGAGAGACTGATTTTTGTACAAATAAGATATAAAATTTATATCTTCAAGTTTCACTATAGGCAGGCACAATATTTCTGGAAAATAGAGAGGTAAATTTAATTTGTGCTGAAGAACCTGGAAAGCTGAAAGTATAAGGAAAAAACGTGTTGCTAGTTCTTGGTTCTAGCAAGCAGAACTTAGATGCTTATGGAAGTATATGAGGTGTGTCTGTATATATATGTTTTATAATCTGTGCATTGTGAAAGCTGGCTGAAAAATTGCTGTGATTAAGACTGCAGAGCATTGTATTGCACCTAGATAACTTTTAAAGGTCCTTTCCCACCCAAACTATTCTATGAGTCTATGATACAGTTCCTGTGGATCCCCTTTTAGAGAGAGCTTGTTCTGCTTTAAAGGGACTTGGACACGGCATTGGTTTTTACTTAAAAACGTCTTAAAGACATGTTTTGCGTTGAAATGAACTAAGTAGGTGCTGGTTAACCTGCTCAAGGCTATGCTCTGGATGATATGCTACTGTCTGTACTGGTTGGGAATGTGCTGCTATCTTACAGTGAGTCATGAGCTCTCAGTGTGGTCCTGTTGGTGCACAATACTTCTGAGGTGCCACAAGGTTGTTTTGCACGATGGGAAAGCTCATTAACTTTAGTATGTTTCTAAAGTTTCCTTGAAAGTATTCTGGTGTATAACAATAGAAAGTGTGGTTTATACCTTTGTTTCTTATGTCTGTTAAATCTGATCTCTCACATGCCACTTTCAAATCATTAATTTCTTATTCTAATAAGTAGGGTTTTTTTGATAATGAGACTCTTAATGTGCTTATTTTTTTGTACTTATTCAGTCTTTTTCTCCAAAATCTTCCAGATAATTTTATAGACTGTGATTTTTGAACTATGTGTTTGTACAATGATGTGTTTTGCTGCAGCTTCTTGTGATACTCCAAAGGGACTGTACAACACCCCAGCAGCAATCAGCTTGACATGATCTCGCGGGTGGAGATCTAGCCAAGGCTAGTTTGCTGAACTGAAGTCTTCAGAGGCTAGTCCAGGGCCTTGTATGAGTCTTGAATGGAAGGGTTATGGGACAGGTGCAAAATGAACACCAGGACATAATTTTCCAATGTCTTTCTGTTTTCAGTTCTGGATTCCATTGCCACAGTATGTGATGGATGCTGCAACTTTTAGAGCATTCTAAAATATGATCGTTGAGAGTTACGGAATGACCCCCATATTCAGATGCACATAAACAAACGCACATAAAAGGACTTTAATGATTAAGAAGGAACTCCTTGAGCCACAAACTCATGAATTCTTGGAGAATATAATGGGAAAGTTATCCCAGTATACTGTGGTGCCCTGTCAAGGCATCCAGCATTGACCAGGCTGCTGTCAGAGAGTGGCTGAATAGCCCCCTTTTCTACTGATCAGTACAGCTGCTTTTATGCTTAGTGCACAGCTTAACAATTTGGGAGAGGAGTGAGGTGTAGGGATTGAATATGGACCACTGCATGTCAAGGTGACTGAGTGTATTCTAGTACAAGCTGGCTGTAGTTAGGTCCTGTTGTTTTCGTGTTCTCCGTGGCTGGTGCATTCAGTGAACATATGAGACAGTTCCGGGACTAATTGGAACATATGTTGTCAATCAGGGACAAAGAACTGATGAGTCCTCTTTCTCAAGAAGGGTAAACAGAGCAACAGATTAGAGATCTAAATAGAGTTCTGTGAAAAATGATGTTTTGAATTATGTAGAGGCTTGTGCAACCTTTTTCTGGGATGTCCCATTTGCAGAGTTTTCCATCACTTTAAATTTGCATTTTGCTTTTGGCTTGCACAAAATTTTGGCCAAGCCTCAGAATTCAAACTGGGCTGAAGTTGCCAAAAGCTCAGGTCAAAACCACGTACAGAAACAATCTGATGTTGCAATATTTGCTACACAGGGCAGCAGTTGGGATTGGAAACTGTTATGGTGGATTAAGTATAAATGAACCTGAACAGCTGTGGCCCCATCTAGACAAAGCAAAAGGAATCAGTCAAGATTTGATACCTTTATGATGAATATATTTTATATCAGAAATCTGTGCATAAGTTTGTGCAGTTTCTCCTTGTAAGGTGTCAAAATAGTTGTCAATAATGTTATATGATAATATATTTTTGTCCTTAATTCCATTGTTTTGCTTCATCCTAACCCCTTCATTAGTTAAAAATAAATAAATACTTTTGCAGTCCCTTGTTCTTAAATATCCTCTGTCATATAGAGAACACAATAGGAATGCGGAGAAACCATAGGAAGAAAGAATCATAGAATGGTTAGAGTTAGAAGGGACCTTAAAGTTCCAACCGCCCTGCCCTTTGAGTTTTAATTTGTGAAATATGGATTTTTAGGAAGCATTATTATTCCCCAGAGTAACTATGTAAATTTTTCACAACTTGTCTTTATTTGGATAAAGAATCAGGAAGCAGTTTGAGTTAAGAGGAAGTTTATTTGGGACAAATCTTTGCATGATACTTATTGATGATGATCTACTTGCAAGTAATCCAAGTGTCAGGTCCTCTCAGCTGAAGTCACTTGAAATCTCTATTGGGTGTTTGTAAGGCTTTTTAATCCAGTTGAAAGAACTGGGAGATGGTGTGAAAAGCCTCAAGCAATAACTGCTTCCAGTAACCAATCTGCTTGTATTGCTGAATGAATTGCTGATACAGGTACAGCCTGTGTTTCACAGTCTGGAAGGATTTGGTCCTTTACATGTCTAGCTTTTTCTAGTTACTGCAAATTGTCTCATCTGTTGCAGACAGTTGCCTCATAACTGTAACTATTCTTTTTAAGTAAAGATTAGCTTTCTTGTTAGTAAAGCCCTTCGAAAGTATTAAAGCTAAGACTTTGATCTGCGTTGTGTATGTTGAAACTGTTTATATGTAAACCAGCCTATAGAGTCCTCAAACAAATCTGGTAAGTGGGTAAAGTGGATTTAAAACTTTTAAAGGTCTATGAGAAATGCAGATGAGTTCTAACATATTCTTACCTCTTAGAATTGAACCTGGAATATTTTGTCAAGGCTTAGTCCCTCTACTTAACCAGGAAAATGCTTAGTTCTCATGTGGAAAGTTTTACAAGTTTTACTTCAAGGTGTAAAACCTTTGGTTCCTTTTATGGAAGCAGTGGAAGCAAGCTACAGCAAAGCTGTTGCAGCAACTTGTTGCTCAGTTGTGTATTTAAAGATTCGTACTTCTAGTTTTGGTCCCAAGGTGCATTTCTGTCTTAACTGTAGCAATTTTGCACTCTTTCTGAAAAAGGATAATGTTTTAAAACTAAATATAGCACAATCTGCAATTTTCACATTAGATAAACATCAGAAACGTCCTTATTTGTTCCAAATCTGTTAATCAAGTGAACAGAATGCTTTTATTAATTTTAATTTTCAGATAAGAGTTTTGCAATTGATGTAGTGAATATAATTCTGGAAGTTTCTGTCCATATTATATATATCTGTCATCAAAACATATTTGTATACAGTTACCCGATAGTCTTTTGCCATCTGCCTAATGGTCTTCAAATGTGTATCTACTGCACATTGGATATTTTTATTTCAACTTTGGTGAGTTAGTTTTTGCTGCTTCTGCTGTTGCTGGCACTGGTTACAGGCATTTCTTCATTTTCTACTAATTATTGGAGTAATGAAAGAACATGGGCCCATCAGACAATTACTTTTCTGAGACAGTTGTCAAAAGTTAGTTGTCTTGAAAGGTAAATATTGTCTGAGAGGTGTAGCATTTTATGATAGTGTTTTAAAGTGCCTAATGCACTTGGACACTCTGCTAAGTGATAGCAAATAAATTTTCCCTTGAAGAATGCTTATTTAACTGAAAAGTATCTTAAAGACTTGAATTAGATTCTAATTTACTGTGTGGTTGTTGTACTGAATACTTGTATTCTTTCTAACAGTGATTAATGTTGGCATTACACCAAAAGAAGTACCATGTTTTGAATATGAGAACTGCTGTATTTGGATAGTCAGTAAAGGAAATAACATTTAATTCATATCTCAGTGAGTTATCTAGTTTACATGGTTACTACTGAATGAAATAGATCAAGACTGTATGAGAATAAATAAGCTAACATAAGTGAGATGGAGGTGCTTTTACAGGAGATCAAAGATATGAAATTTCATGGATCTTTGTAAAATTCAATCGATTGCTCCTTACGTGTCCTGCTCATTAACTGTGATCGTTGGCTTGGGACAACGATCAGAACTAGTGGCCAAAGAACTAAACCTGTGTTCATTACAATGCATACATAAGCAAACATTAATTTCATGTAGAGTTTTTAAACACATAGCTGTTACTGGTGGCAACCACAATACGAACATAAATTTAACCCAAAGGAAAGAAATTGGATACTCCCGGGAGTGAAGGATAAGCAATCCTGAGTAACTACCACGTAGTCAGGGTTTATGCTTCTCTACCCCCTCAACTGAAGTTCTAGTGAACTCTTTACCTGTAACCTGTGTTTCTCTACTCACCATTTTCTCCTAAACATTGGAGACTTTACACCTTTTTTTTTTTTTTTTCTTTTAAACTAATACATGAACGAAAGCTATGTGGTATCCCCAACCTCTTTTCTTGGGCTCAGAGACTCATGGGATAAACATGGCTGAATGAGACTATTGTCTTAGTGCCAGTTTCAAAGTGGGATAAGTCTTGTAAACTCAGATGAATTTTTTTTCATTGACAGGAATGGCAAAAAAACCTGACTTAGTCATGTAAACATTTTAAGTTTCTGTCTAAACTTTTTTGATACTAGAGTGATGACATTTGTGCTTGCTGTTTCTAAGGTCTGAGACAGCTTTTCTGGTGCTTCAGAAGTAATCCATAAAGAACATTTCAGGACTTGGTCTTCCCATGAAAGGTCTTAACCAGGAAACAGTTACAGTTTCTATTTTGGCATTTATAATTATTATTAGTCAGAATATCAATTTAATTAAAGAGCACAGAAAAAAGAGATGGATAATTGGCATTTTAGGGGTTATAAGAGCATATGGTATATTAAATGCATATTTCATATTTTTTAATCCATGAAGGATAATATTAATTGTACATATAGATACCTTAGACAAGCTTGGATGTGTTCTGCCAGATTGACCAAATATTCTTTACAGCTTATTGAATTTCACCAACAGGTTGGCTATCTGATTCCTTAATTCTGGTTACTTGCCACTAGCACTGTCCAGTGTCCAGTCTTCACAGGACGACCCTAAATCCTCCAAATGCAACAGGGTATTAGTCTAGCATTATGCACGGGAAGGCATCCTTTCCTCCTGCTTGGATAGTTGTTGGTTTGTGTGTTGGTTTGTTTTCTATTTTTCTGGATTTTTTTTCTTTTCTGTTTTTCACGATACTTGTTGAAACCTGATACTTTAAAATTTGGTATCTGAATTCTTTTTCTCCTGTTAGTCACTTGGCTCAGAGTTTAGTAGGTTACACCTTGTTTCTTTGCACACAGCAAAGCTTAATATAATTAGTAAGGTTATGTAGTTTGAGAATTGCCAACAAGGGTGATGATGCCCAAAACAATTGTCTAGAAAGCATGCTAAGTAGTCAAATGCTCAATAAAATTAATGGTGTGTAATCCTAGTTTATGAACTACGGTGATTAATATCAGAGAAAAGTCTGATTCTTTAGCTCAGTAAATACAAGTGCTGCCTTGTAATAAGGTAGAGGAGCTCAGGAACCAGGTTCTAGGTGGAACAGCCTCTAGGTGAGATACTCTACCCTTTATCTGTTTGAAGTGCCAGCAAAAGATGGTTCATACCATTAGGAAAATAATGAAAATAATACTGCTTTAAAACACTTGAGTACAGTAGTTGATGAGAAGGACCTCGTGCTGCCTAGAAGCATTAAGTGATTTACATCACTAAGGGATTAAGAATCATTTTCCTGGAGTAATCAAATATACTGAGCTGCACTTCAAGGCAGTAGGAGGTCAGTCACATGGAATTTGGAGTATTGGGTTATGAAGGACAATCTCTCAGAAATTAATTATTAAATACAGTGCAAAGAAATTAAAATGTTGAAATAGATTGTGCAAGTGTCATCTATTCATATTGACCAGCCTATTGCAGAAAAGTGTTGTTCAGGGTATGGAACAGCAAAAATCTTGTTGAAAGCATAGAAATCTATGGGTTCAGTGTTTTTATTTGATTCAACATATGGATTCTGAGAGTGCTATGTGCATATCTCTTCTCATGCATATTTATAAAATGTTTGTCATTCGGTGTGAAATGCTTATATCATCCACTACCTGTGTATTTGAGATGATAAACCTAATTTTAACAGTTTTCATTATTCATTATGACCATATGGATGTAAGTATATTTATTCTCGAGGCTATGTATATTGATGATGGTTTTAGTTAGAGATCGAGGATATACTTAATTGTGAAAAATAGTTGGTCTGGGAATCAACAGACCAGGTTAAAATAGTTAAATTCCTAGTAAAAGCTTGTCTGTGATATGGGCTTGACTTATCAGTCTAATACCAGCCAAGTCGGCAGTGAGGAAAAGTAGAGTTGTATGTGGAACCTTTGACATTTGCCAACTTGAAGCCTCGCTGTCAGAAAAAGAGTTGCCAGTTGGAATAAACAAAAAGCCTTTTTCAGGGCTGATAAAATGTGTTGGAAGTGGCAGCTAGATTAAAGTCTCCACATCAAAATGAATGCAGAAAAAGCTCTTTTCAGGACTAAAGAGGAGATTCAAGTTGTCAGCAGCCAGTCTGAGTCTAGCAAACAACGTAAAGCACTTAGGGCTAGAGAACTTTAATTAGAGCTCTCTTCGGGCTAAACAAAAGTTCTTAGTCTTCATCCTTGATAACTCACTGATTGGCTTCTGTTATACCGACAAATATTGATATTAACTTTGACAAGAGTTCGTGTATGTGTGCTATGCAATCAAGCCCTGTATTGTTATCTGAGCAAAAAGTTCAGTCTTGTTCAGTGCAATGGATAATGTGGGTGATCTCTTGCAGCAGTGGCTCAAAACCAGGATTGTTTAATTCTGCTTCTTTGTATTGTGTGGGTGCTACGTTTTATATCAAAGAGCCTTCAATTAATAAATTCCTTTATATTTTATCTTTCCCTCACAGCAAAATAATTGTGTATAATTTTTACTAAAGTTTATTACCACTATGAAATGAACTGGTCTTGGCAGGTTTTGTAGATAGATCAGGAGTGTTATTATAATCTATTAGTTTCAGTGTCGAAAGAGTTTTAAAAAGAGATAATTTGGTTCAAAAGCATGTTCTTGTGACTTGAAAAATTAATTAGAAAGACATACTAACCAATGGCATACTATAAAATGACGTATATTATTTATGAAATGCATTAGAATTTGATCAGGAATGTTTTAAAAACAATATTTTTGTACTTTGATCAAAGCTTGATTATTTTGACCTTGAATGAAATTCTGCTTTTTTTTTTTTCCTTAGACCGTGAAGAAAGATCCCTGTTTTCCTACTAATGACTCAGTTTATTTTCCAGAACTTATCTCAACTTTTTTCTCAGTGTATGTAATATATCCATGATCATAAGGCTAAAATTAAATATTTAGTACTTCCTTATTTAACACAGGAAGCACACCTTTTCTTTGCAGTGTAAATGTATATATGTTGTTGCTGTATCCATTGAATAGTGGTAGGTAGTTATTACTTTTGGCAGAAGCAAGATATACTGCACTTGACCAATCGGTGAAAAGAGATGTTTCACTATAGCAAATTTATGCTGTTGCAGTTACCTACAGAGACCGAAACGCTGCTTAAAGTTCTGTAAATATTTCATTGAATGCAGAACAATAAATACGTACCTTACTCGTAACTTTATCTTCTAGAGAAACTATTCAATGGATTTGTCATATTTGTCAAAAATAAATTTGTCATAAACATGAAAAAAAATGAGCTCTCTTTTGGAGGTCTGTTCACCAATGATTTTTGTGATCTTAGTCCTTTTATGGAAAATAAGTTCCTTAAATACGGAGAAAGCTCTTGAAAGCCCTTGCCATTTAAAAATATAAATAATACTCTTATAAGAATGTCTCTGCTTTAAAATCCTTATGTGTTTTATCTGCAGATTTTAATTCCTTTTTTAGGAAAAGCAGAATAAAATGAAGAACAAGACAACTTCAAGACATAAATTTCTTTGATCTATTTAAGGCCTTTTAGATAAGCAACTAATATCAGCAGCTTTGATTATATTTCTTGTGTTCTTTGAGTATTTATTTATGGTACTCTTTTAGACAAAGACACCTGAAAACCCCATGTCTTACTGGAATTATTTTAAAGATTTGCAATTTCTTTTCTATTAAAGTGTTGAACAACTCATATACATTTTTTTGGTCCCTAATACACTTTCAAATGCTCCTTCTCCTCCACCCCCCTTTTTTAAAAAATTGTTCTGCATAAGGTAATCCCTTTAGATATCAGCAGGCGTAGTCTCTTTTCTTAATGAATTGATTTTCCTGTTTTATTCACCAGGGAGGCAGCTGGTCTTTTCAGGATCTTTCCTCTACCCTTTTCTAATCTAGGATTTCTTAACTTTGTTCTGGTGTTTTTATGGTTGGCATCATACTTCACAGTTTGATTTTTTTAATGTTTTTTTTTTTTACGTTTTTCTTCTTCACGATCTAAGCTTCTTTTCTTGGGGCATTTCAGAATGGAAGTGACAGTAACTCACAGATCTCTGTTTTCCACTTCCTTCTTGCTTCTTAGATGAGCCTCAAACTGTGGCAGAGGTATTTTAAATCCTGGTTCCTGCAAAACAAAAGTTCTGATTCTGATCAAAAAACGATCATTGTTTTTTGATATCTAATTAGCTAATACATAATCAATTGTCTCTGGGCCTTACTAAGATTGGTTTTGAAACTAATGAGGACCATTGGACTTTGCACTAGGCATTTTGTTTTTCAGTTTTCAGTGCCAAGTGAAGTGAAAGCTTTTCTCCTACTGCAGTCCTGTGTTGTGTTTGGGAGCATTATGCCAGTAAGCCAAGGATTTAGAGGGTGTTTGAGTTAGCAATATTGAGCAATTCATGGAGGAAGCTCTTCTCCGTCAATCTTGACGAACCTGTCAAGCACTATTAAGTTGGATTTGCACTGACTCTTTCCAGCCCAAACTGGGAAGATATGCAAGATTAGAAAGATATAGAACATTATTAACACAGAACTTTCTTTAACACATAACTTTCACCTCCAGCCACAGCGGAACAATAGGTGCTATGCCGTCTTTCAGCAGCACTGTGCATCAGCTGTGGTGTTCAGCATCTTGTCAGAGAAATGCAATCTCAGTTGTGGTGGACGGGCTCAGCTTCACTCTATGTAGAATGCATAATTACATTAAGGATACTGTCTAGCAGTGTGAGGTTCCACATCATCCAGGGTTTGACAGGTTTCTATCTTCCAGTGGATTTCCAGAGTAAACAGTAGCTAGCATAGATTACAAAGAACTGCTGTAGTGTGCTTAACTGTGAGGGAAAAAAAGCCAAGCCAAGTGATGCAGTCACTGGCTCACATAGGTAAGCCAATACCCCGCTAGTTCCTGAGCTAAAGATGGCTAACACATCTAAACCGACCTCCTCACTGTGCAATTGCTGAGCATGATGTTATATGGCATGGGGTATCTTTTTAGTCAGTCTGGCTCATTTGCATGGTTGTCTCTCCTCCCAAACCCTTGCATGCACCCAATCTATTCACTGCAAGGGCAGAGTGAAAAACTGGGAATGACTTGACACTGAGCAAACACTGTCCAGCAATAGCTAAAACATTTGTGTGCTGTCAGCACTGTTTTGGTCACAAATCTAAAACACAGCACTATGTAAGCTGCTATGAAGAAATTCTGTCACAGACAGACCCAGTGCGATTTCCTACTTCTCTCTTCTCTGCCCCTACCATGACTTTTTAATTTTAAAATGCTCTGTTCAAAGCCAAGAAATATAAACAGGTTGAGAGGTGTAGTTAAATGGAATAAAGACAATAACCAAAGGAAAAAGTCTGTATATTTAGTATCCTAGATTGGTTAGAAACTAACTCACTTGACAGATAATTGCCTAAAAAGCAGTGTCTTTGATGTCAAGCTTCAGTGAAGTAGAAAGTAAGTTCCTCAGCTGCTCCCCACCAGTCTTTGGGTGGTCTGTTGCTGTCTGATGCTGGAACACCCTCTCATGCCACAAAAGGGCTTTCTTTTCGTGTGACACGTTGAGCACAGACAGTTACACACCGCTTTCTTTCTCTATGGGGTCTTGGGGAGGGAGAGGAAGAGGGAAAGAGAATGGCAGGGAGCTAGAGCTGCCAAATACAGTTTAAAATAAACAACTTCTAAATTAAAAAGAATGTTAAATACAGATCATCTGCTCAAACCATGACAGCAAATTTGATTCCTTCCTCCTTTTACCTGATGGAGATGCGCCTGCAGGACTCGCATCAATTACCTGTCGACATGTGGAAAATGATTGATGAGCTGCCTCAGGCAGTGGAGTATACTTTGTCAACCACTCATAATTTATACATCTTATCTCTGCCAGAACAAAAGACAGGACAGCATGCACACTGAAAAGGAGAAAAAAAAAAAAAAAAGAGAGAGAAAAAGAGAAGGAAAGAAAGAAAGAAAAAAGGCTGTTTGGGTTCCAGAATGTAGCACAAGTTGATAACATTCATGACTCTCTATTTGCTCCCTCCTCAGACATCTACTGCCACTTTCTGCTGTGGCTGCTTGGGTTTGCCAGGCTATCTGGCCATTCCCTGCTGGAAAGATGCTGACATAGAAAGCATGGAGCAGTCTAGAGTTACATTTTAATTACATTACTATCTACAAGAGTCTCTGGAGCACTGGTGTTTGCTCTGACCTTTTGTTTTAATCAGCACTCTCAAAGCATGCTGTTAACCACCCCTGACAGAGATTGATAATTTATACAGTGGGGTCATCTTAAGAAGCTTTCATATAGAAGCACTACAGAAATCAGATACTTTTACTTTTGCATTCAGACATCGTTTTAGGATGTACTTCAGATAGGTGAGTTCACAGTGGCATAGAAACCAAATTTGAACTTTGTCCTGAAACTGTAATTGAACCCAAAATAATATTTTAAATATTTGGGGGGAGGGGATAAAATATTATTTGTATTTCTTTGAGACTCTAGAAGCACGATCTTTATTCAGTACTTGCTAAGAACTTGCTGATAAGCCTCATATTCTAGTCTACCTTTTCAGGAATAGCTATTAATTTAGGGGGAGGAAGGAAGCTTGTTTGAGTGCCAACCAGAGATGGTGTGAACAGGACTAATTTCCAAAATACCTGGTATTTAGTGTCATTCAGGTGTCTCAAACTGAAAAGCAAAGCTGTGTTTTGAGGCATCTTGAGACCATATTACTTTAGAAACTGTTGGTCTGTACCTCAATATTTGAAGAATTGATGTAACAAAGGAAGTTTCTGGATATAGACATAATTTTCTCATAGTTTTACTTTCCACAGTGAAAGTGGTAGGAAAGCTTTCAACGAAATAGAGCTATTCTGTCTGTGGTTTCTTTTTTATTTTTTTATGTTAAACTGCCCCAGTACAGTTTTCTTCCTTCTACCATGTTACACATCCAACAGTGGATCAGATTACCAAGTCACAAAGAATTAAATTAATTACCATGAGTCTAAACCTGCAGTCATCCATGGACTTCAGTAGCAATTAAGTAAGCACAATAGCTGCTGGATGTTTAATTCCCATGTGACGATTCCTATATTGTTCAAATGCTATTTAGTTGTCTCAGTAGAGCTGCTAGAAAAATGTGACTATTTGTACCCTAACTAAGCAGGAGACTTCTTTTTATGTGTTTGTGCTTCCTTCCTACCAAAGTAGACCTAAAATTCAGAATTGCTAAATGCAGGAGCAAACAAGAAAGAGACTGTATTCTGAAACCGTCACTGTGACCTTACATTGAGTAACAGCCAAACAGGTTTAGCTGTTGTGACAATGTGAGAAACTGGGACTGAAGAAAGAAAATGAAGAGTTTTGATGAGGGAGGTCATTTTTATGATCACAAGTAACATTGTAACCTTGCTGCAGCCCTTTTAGCAAAAATAACATAGGAATTGCTTGCGCAACTTGTTAAACCCATGAGACTAGTAAGTGGTGAGACAGAAACTTTTGCCCAAGTTCTGAGTGGTTATAAGCTTGTTTTGCTTGTGCTTCAAAGCTGAGAAAGAGCTAATAAATGTAGTCAGAGTGAGCCCCAGCCTGTGAATCCATCTTCTCAGCAAGATTTATTAGCTTCACAGTACAGCACAAGAGTAGTACAGGTATATGACATTTTTGGTTTGGTGTGGACAGGATGAGTTCCTTTCTGTCTGTAATGCAGTGTGTAAGCACATTAGAGTCTTGTTTAGAGGGGGAAACTGCTGAAAATCACAGAACTAACATGTGCTGATCAGTATGAAGAGGAATTTCATACAATATTGCTTTGAGAGACAAGAAAATATATTTCAAAGGCAGTTGAAAGAGACAGCAATTTCCAGTCAGTGGGGGCAAGAAATTTCAATGTGGGAGAAACACATATTCCTTCTTTTGCCATCAACCCGCTATATGACCTCGAACGAAACACTTATATCTGTACTTTATGCTAGTTTTTGTCTTGTCTTGTCAAGTTAGATCATATGCTCTTCAAGGCAGGCCCTGCATGCTATTCTGAGACTGTGAGGAGCCCAGCACTGGTGGTATCTGACCTTGGATAAAGCACATAGGTGTTGCTCTAATATGAACGAATAACAGTTATGGTGTCTTTGGGTAATAGGAATGGCACTGTTCCTGTTATGTATGACAGATCGGTAGCAATCATTTTTAAAAAAATATAAAAGGTCAACCAGCTTTGTGAAAGTCTTGTCTAGTTGCTGGGTTTATAGCTGCTAAGCTATGAAAAGAGCACCTTTGTGACATTTCTTTGCCTTTTTATCCTTCTACATAGTAGACCTTCATTTTGGGAGCAGTCTAACTTCTAAGGAAGCTCTTACGCCTTGCCAGGCAGTGCCACACTTATGACTTTTTATAATAGTGCATGTTCTTATCCAGCTTCTGTGAATGGTGTTTTAGAGGTGTGTGATATGCCTTCCCATAGCTACCTCTCTACTTTCCTGTATTCCTGCTTCCCAAGCCTGCATGGCATTACTGCGGTAAACCAGTCCTCATAGATGTCTGAATGCACTTGACAAAAAAAGAAAGGTGTCTTTACTTTGTTTTTAAGTATTTTATTTCCTTTCAGTGCTGAGCTGCTTTTTTATTTTTGTTGTTTTATTTGACAGGCTGCTTGTAGATAGAACAGTTTTCCATAAGGAATTGAAATCATACATCAAATGTATTGTTTTATATGTAAGCCACTTGAGAACAATGAAAGCAGTTGCTGGAACCCAAATACTATTACAAATAGATTTATTGTAGTATGTTTTCTCCCACCTTTTTCTAGAAGTTATTACTTTAATCTTAAGAATTTATGTAAGTAGGCTTGTAGCTTTTATATGCTTTATGCATTCACTTTTGAGACTTTTTAGCTATTTAGTGGCATGGTGTTTAAAACAAGTGTTATCAAGGAAATAATTTCAGCTTTACATCATTTTTTTTATATTTCCCTCTGAATGCTACATATAAAATAGCCAGATGGTAATATAAAAGAGTTATAGTAAATGTCACGGAAACTTATCTTCACAATGCCCTTTTGCTTGGTGTGTTCATCTCAACCTACAAACATCAAGAAGAGATAAAGATGTAATATCCCTTTGTCACAAAATTATATAAAATTTCAATGTCTTCAAACTTTAAATGTATCTAAGAGAAAACCTACTAGAAATATGCGCAATTAAAGTCATTCCAGTATTTGTAAGGTTAGAAATTTTTAAACAGCTCCCCCCTCCTCAGCAAGAACAAAGATGTTTTGAAGTGAGAATAATTCCCAAACTATAATTATGACAAACTAGATCAGATGTTCCTGAGAGAATACCTCTTTATTTTTCTGTCATTTTAATATTGCACCTAAATCGGATCTCAAAGGCGGAGAAAGTTATTTACATATTATTGACCCAGAACTTAATACATTCAATAAGCATCAAAATATAACAGCACATTACATTTATAGCAATATCTTAAATGCTTTAGTCATCATACTGGATGAATTAGAGTCTTGATTTATTATTTTTTTCTCCTGGTTTCAGAGGATACAAGATTGCCAATTACTCAGGAAATATATTTGAAGTTCACTGTGTTGATAGGTGAAAAAACTGCTGATTACATAGTCCTTATAAAAGATGGTGTGTTTCCCCAGTATTTCTCGCACTTTTCCAGTCCCAGTAACCATATGTATTATAATGGTGTCAAATGGCATTGTTGCTGACCTTTATTTATTCTAGGTGAGTTGCTGGATGAAATGTAGTACTGGTAAAGCTGATAATACAATAGAAATGGAGCATTCTTATTGAATATTCAACTGATGTCCAAAAATAACGGAGGTAAATGGCAGGTTGTGAAGCTGTACTTGTTCCTCACTGGTACACACACAAGATTATTAAACCCCTCTGAGTTGCCACCTGGAAGAGATGGTTACAGTCTTTCAAATGTTGTAGCTTTCCACAGATTGACACGAAGAAATTAGAGAAGTTAATATCTCAGTGAAAAAAATCATAGTAATGATCAGCTGAAGACAAAACCCATGAAAACAAATTAAAGAGGCTAAAAAAGCCAAAATTGTAGCTGTGTTGAACTAGACTGGTAATCAAAATGTTGTGATTGAGCAATTTCCTGCTGTCTAGGGCAGTCCTTACCCTGTCTGTGAGAGTGGCACAGAATTAATTGTTACATTTCAGAAATGTGTTTCTTGGGGAAAAGAAAAAGGCCATTTTACTTTATGGATCTAGTTGTCACGTAGCACCATTAAAGTTTGCTGAAGTGATGTTAGCAGCATCTCGGTTTTGCTGTTAAGTAACCCTCTGCCTTGCGTGGGAAACTGACATTCAAGGTTCATTATGAACATCCCGGAGCCTGAAATCGGACTGGGGCATTACACCTTGAGGTCTATGGTATATATTTTAGTTAAAGATTGGAAAGTGAGGTGCAGGTTTAATATTAGTCTCACTCCTACCTTACAGACCCTGGAATAGGTTTAAACAAAAAAAGAAAAAAAAAAAAAGGAAAATCTTTTGACACTTGCTCTTGTTGAATTTCTTGGATTGAGACTGAAAGCAAATGTCATCAGGTGCAAGAAAGCAAGAGCAGACTTTCTGCATGTTTGATGACAACGCATTTGAACTTCTTTGTTTCATAAAGAAATCAAATGATACCTAACTGTACCTAAGTGGTTTTACTGCCTTAAAGGTTGATAAATAGATCTATGATTTCAAAATTCCATTTTTTCACTTTATGGAGAATCTCACGAGTGCTACTTGCTACTGCAACAATTTTGTTAAGATCTCTTTTATTAATTAAAAATTGTTATTGAAGGGACAACAGCTGTCATCGGTCACCACAGCAAACCAAATCCGAACTACTTCCATGGCTACCTCCTAAAAAGTCTAGAGGGAGGGTGGCTTGAAATAACTGTGTGAGTATCACAGGGCCTTTTGGCGTTTTCTCTATTAAATGTTTCTAACACTGAGTCATTACTTTTGCCATGTTCTTCCATGGCATGTTTCCCGTAAACCTTTGTCTCTAAACACTAAGCTTTCCATGGCCCTTCTAGCTTCCACACCTTCCTTAATATTGAGGATAAGAAGTCATTTCTTTCTGTTTGAAGAAAGCTGTAGTTAATATCAGATTCTTTACAATGTTCTTTGGAGGAAAGAAAAGATTAAATCACCCACTTTTGCCTTAGTGTCCTTACTGGTCAGTAAAGCTGATGTGAAGAGGAAACAGATGCGTGATACTTCTTCATATTTTCTCTCAAGGGCATCAAAACACAGAATGCAGGCATAATGAAACCATAATAAATCTTGTAATGAAGGATGGGATTGGTGATGTCAGACCCTTGCATGCATGTGGGCCAATGGATTACTGTTTAGTTAACCCTGATTTAGGTTTTTAAGCATTAACCCTTTACAAAGAAATTTTCATTCATACCTTTGGCCTTGGGATTCTGTGGTTCCATGCTAAGTGTTAAATCCAGTCTTACAGAAATTTTCCTGATTGGTTTTGGCTTCACATTTGTAAAAATAAGTTTTTTTTCCCCTAAGATATAACCATAGGCTAAGAAAAACATCACATCATCTAGGCTGAGCTTGTTATGTAGAGAAAGGGAGGAATCACCTTCCATTTTTCTCCTTTTAATCCTGGAGCCAAATGGTGGACACCACAATTCAGAATCTGAGCACCCATTTATTTTCCAATATGTAACAGAATTTGAAATGTAGTTTCAAGTTCCAGGCCAAGAACTTCAATTAGTGCCTTGTGGCCATAGAATATTCCTAAAAAATCTGGATTTGCCAGGTTAGAATATATTTCTGGAAGTTGCCAGTAGCAAAAAGTCACAGGAGCAAAACACAGTAATTCCTAATAAAGTGTGCTGCTGTGCTTGGCCACATTGTAACTAATAAGGAGATTTATACATATATGTGTGAGTGTGAATATAATATAATATAATATAATATAATATAATATAATATAATATAATATAATATAATATATATAACAATTCTTCTTCACCATATAGCTTTAGAGGCAAAATTTGTCATTTTTGTGTGCATATCAATAACAACAACAAAAAAAAAAAGTCAAAAGAAGTCTGAATGATGCATGAGAAAAATGAGTGTGCAAACAGCATTTTCTGATTCAGGTTTTCAAAATAAAAGTAAAAAAGTATTTGGGCTGCTGTTTTCTGTTAACTAGTCAAGAGAGACATTTTTCATTGTTCTTCCAAGAAAATTTGGATTGAACATAGGCGCCTTTATTTAGCATGATCACTTTCATGGAAGTGGCTCTGTATTTCTGTTGGTACAGTAGTTCTTTCTTTTGATTCTTATTTTCAGTCTCTCTGTTTTCTACTTTAGTGAGTGGCAGAACCCAGCATCCTGAATCCATTGTCTCTTTATGGTGATGCATGCAAGGAGAGGAGTTTTAACCTTCCAATCTAAAGTATAAAAAAATTGGATTGCACATTCAAAGCGGAATGAAAATGATGCATAGAGAAGTAGATCATTTTATAGGCTACTGTTCTATTTTATGGAATGATAAATAATGATGTAAAATATGTTTTCCTTTGCATGTTTAAATTGCTCAGTGTACATAACTGAATTTAAAATAAATTCAAAAATGAGTGCTCAGGCTTGCTTTATTCTTACTGTCTTTTCTAATAAATAAGCTGCTATGAATACAGCTTGTTGTTTAGATCTTAAATTTTAACTGGCCTTTGACAGATTTAAATTTAATCTGGGCACTGTGAGAGTCTATACTGTCACTATTTGTCTGTTGAGTTTCAAGAGACTGATTTTTTCCTCCTATCCCCCAGCAGTTTTCTGTACGTTCTTTTCAAGAGTCAGCTATGCTATATACACTGACTAATTGCTTTAAGTATTATAAACTTGTACTTGGTCTGGGTGGGATGGATTCAGGGTTTTTTTTGTTTGTGAGGGAAGCAGTGTTGATAGCACACCGGTATTCCAGCTGTTGCTGAGCAGTGCTTGCTCAATGTCAAGGCTTTCTCTCTTTGCCAGGTGAGCAGGCTGGGAGTGTGTGGAGTTGGAGGTGGTGTAGGTGGAACTAAACTTTATAATGAAACCAAGAGCGTCAATTAATCTGGTTAATTAGATGTAAAAACTCTGGAGATACTACAACTCCACCAAAAAAACAGTGTTAAATATATAAATTCTTCCTTGCACATATACTTTCTTAAACGTGGTGTTAGAGCAAATTAAATCTTTTCTAAAGAAATGATTACTTTGCAGGTGGTGCATCAGAAGAAAAGAAAATTCAATGTTTTCATTTTGGTTTGTGGATCTTGCCTTGTATTGACTTATTACTTTGCCTTACTCTTTTTTTCTTTGGAGCAACTCAAATTGACACATATTCCAAGATTAGCAAGCTTAAAATGGATGTTATAGATCAAAATAGAGTGTTAAGGGATT
The DNA here is from genome assembly GCA_013400055.1 of Nycticryphes semicollaris. Taxonomy (NCBI): domain Eukaryota; kingdom Metazoa; phylum Chordata; class Aves; order Charadriiformes; family Rostratulidae; genus Nycticryphes; species Nycticryphes semicollaris. The sequence continues at coordinate 416,727 of VXBJ01007802.1, forward strand.
AGTAAATATACAAAGTTTTTGTTAACTTTCCCTGTTATTTTCAACTACATTCTCATATAGTTATAAAACTATTTTAAGTACTGAGGATCGATCCTTTCTTTGATGCTAGTACTGCCCAGTTGTTTCAAGGGCGGCATCATTTGGTTTATACATGTATGTACACACAGAGATATATATGACAGCACTGCAATAGAGTAAATTAGCAATAACATCCTTTGGGCACTTTTCTTAAAAACAAAACAACTCCCTTCACTGGCCACAGTGACTCTTCTCACAACATCCTTTACACTTGTGACTTGCTATTTGTAAGCTGCATGCCTGAGTTAACAAGAATAAATGTATGTGGCTAAGAAAAGGTTTGAATGCTCACCTGGGTAGATGTGGCATAAAGTCTTGATTTTCACTTTATTTGATTTACTCTTGGAGTGTGTGTCACACTTGGTTATAAATTCTACAGCTTCAGCTGTGAGAGGATGTAGCTGGTGTGAGAGTGATGTCACAGCATGAAAAATCCAGAGAGGTTTTTCCAGTGATTATTCATTTAGAGTACACCTTGCCTATTGGTGGAGATACAGACTAGATGACCTAATATGTCTCCTCAGCTTCTACCTTCTAGCACAGATCAGCAGTGAGTTTATCAGCAGTTGCAGAAAAACAAGGCACTAAAAATGCCTGCATGTTCTAGATGTGGATATACGATTGCACATGGCAGCACCTGTAGAGATCACACTTGAATACTTATAATAAGTACTTGAATACTTATTTTCCCCCCTTCTGCCAGTCCTCCAGGAAAAGATGTCTTTCACTATTGAAGCTGATCTTAGTTACTCAAGTGATCGATTTTTCATTGCATTCCTATAGTGAAAACAATATGTTGACACGTATGAGAACTGATACAGAACATTTCCTTAAGTTGTCTCTCACCTCGTAGGACATGTGCAGAAGAACCATTGGTTCCCCTCCCCCTCATCCCCCTCTCCTTCCACCACATTTCAAATTTTATATGAAAACTTTGTAAAGAAATGGCAATGGGGAAAAGAAGAAACTATTTCTGAAAGGCATTGTATGTTAAAGTAAGATCTGCCCAGCTTTGATACTCAATCAGAACTTGACTACAAATTCAAAACTTGAAATAATCCATCTAGAGCTTTCAAAGGAACCTAGAGTGGTTAGTTTCTCAAGTTTAATTGGACATTTAACTTGGAACTGGAATTATTTCTAAAAATATAGCATATTAAAGGAAATAATTATTCTGACTGTCTAAAATGTAATTGCAGGCTTGGGGTTTTTCTTGATGCAGGAAATAACATTGAAAAGAGAGTGTTCACAGTAAACGGAGAGTTCTCTTTGAATCCTTTGAATGTCTTCAGAAAATTCAGAAAGTTCTTGCAGTGTATAAACTGGTGGATATAAAATCAGGATATGACCTGGACTCACCCAGTGCAGATTCGGTTGGTAGCTGAAATTTTTTTACACTGAACAAATATGTGAAGATTCCTCACAAAGTAAGGGCAGCGTTGGCAAAGGAGTCTTGCCATGCCTTAGAAATGGGGAGGAGGATGGTGTCATATGCTTCACTGCTTACTTCAAATACTAAATGTCCTTCTGTAGGGCTCCTTAGGAGTGTTCAAAAAACACTATCTTGAATGCTTAGTGGAAAAGTGCAAAATGTATTGTGGTAGTTTTCGTATCACTTGATTTAACTTTATTAACATTTGGGTGTAAAAATGAATGCTTCAAAATGGAAAATTTACATTATTTTCTATACAAGTTGCCCTGATAACTGTGGATTGCCTTGTTTCTTAAAAATACATCTGACTTTGACAATTCTCAAAACAGAGTTCTCCATGAACAGAGTTTGAAGCAAAGTTTTGCTTTGTAAACTTAGGAGATGTTATGCAGTTGATGGTGAAACTTTAAACATTATAGAGATTGCGTATATTTGATGGAAGTGAAAGTCCCTGAACAAGTTTATTCTTGTAGAGGAAGATGAGGGTCCTTAGCAGAAAATGTGGTATGCTTTTTGTGCAGGACCTCACATTAAATTTCGTGCATGTTCAGTTTTCAGATCATCGAACTGTTTATTAGAAGGGGCTTTATTTGCTACTCATAAAGGTATCAGTTTTAGATCTGTTGCATTATGACAGAGAGAAGAATTTAAATAATATAAAATAGCGTTCTGCTCCAGCTTATTTCCACAGATGTTGCAGTGAGAAAATCAAGCAGCGAAGCATACAAAAAGAAGCTATGCAGTAGGAGGATAGATAAGATGGGTGGTATGGTATTGTAGGGTGAAAAAGCATGAACAGGAAGCTTAAAGGCATATTAATGATAATTTTGAGAGATTTAGAATACCGCTACTAAAAATGTAAATTTCAGTTAAAGAAAGCTCTGTATATCAGTTGTATTTATCTAATAAATAAGCTGCATTACATATGTAAAGAGTAAAGAATTTTGTTGACGTTGCAGGGATATACAATATTGAATCCATAGCAACAAGAAGAAGTTTTTATTCTCATTTGTCAGTAACAACAAAATATTTACACGCTGTGTTGTTTTGTTAGAAGATGTGGCTACTTATGGCATTACTTATGCACCTATGGCTTTATAGGCTGGAGAGAAAGTTTTTTTCTCTTATTATGGCACTTGTTTATTGTTGCAGGTTCTGATGTGGTTTCCTTTTTAACATTTGCTGTCCTTTGCTGTGCATCCCATTTTATTAGAAGTTTATTAGATTTGTCCAGTGCATTGGGCAGCTGATGAAGGAAAACAAACTTTTTATGAAAGTTACTACTTTTATTTAAAAAACCTCTACAAGCCAAACCAAAACTCTACCCAACAAAAGAAAAGGCAAGACAACTCAAAGTGTATATTTAAATTGTCTGTGTTAAAGTTTGAAAATGGCATAAGCAATAAAGGTGCTAGACTATATTGTGTATATCAACCTGATTACAGGGTTTTTCATTCAGAAATCATAGACGTTTAGGATATTAAGTATCTGTAGTAGTCTGGAGAGAGTATCTGGGAATGTTCATTAGCTCATTTAAAGGGGGGGAAAAAAGGGGGCATAGCTTGCTTTAAATTTAAAAGCTGTCACAATTTTTAAAATCTGAAAGACATCTGTCTAAAATGTAGCCATTTGAAGAGAAGGATAAGGCCTGTCAAGCTCCTTCTCCTGGGCCGCTTGTGTTAGTGCTTCGTCTGCTTTGTTTGACATCTCTAAACAACTCCTTAAAAATGTCGATTTTGGCATGCTCCACAAAGGAGAACTGAAGGGTGTTGTTTAAGTTATTTGGGCCTTCTCTGTTTTTCTTTCTGTGGCACAAAAATGTGCATTTTTTTTCTCCGCCTTTCCCCCCAACAAATGTGTGTTTTAGCCTCAAATGACCCTGGCATCTTAACGTGTCAGAGTGTTAATAAAGCACTGAGGCTGTCATAATGTGGGGTTAAATAAAGTCTTCATGAGCTGTCTATTAAGCTGATTTTTTGTTTGTCACTTTCTGTAGTTTCTTTATGGATGCAGCTTGTCTTGGTTTGTGGGCAGCCAAGCAAACGGGCTTTGTCTTTGTTCACTGCTCTGTTTAATTCTCCCCCTCATTCATTAATCATCCCTTTGACTATTTATACCAGTGGCAAGTATAGCTAACACACTTAACGTTTTCTTTTGTCTCAGTGGCACTCTTTGTGCAGGCCAGAGGAGGGCTAATTATTAACTGTAAAGTGACATTAAAAACCCATAGATAAGCATACAAATGCTGCATCCAGTGAAATGCAGGGTTTTTTAATTTTTAGGTTTTTTTTTTTTTTTTTAACCTTCAAGTGCTTGTGGCCAAATGAATTTTTCTTGCTCTGTGTAGTTGGGAGCTCACAGTAGCAGTGCCAATGTTTGGATAATTAATGAAGAAGCTCTGTTAAATCCAGAGAGTCTGCCAGTGTCAGGTTTTTTAGTTTCATCTCTGGATGGCTTAGCTTGATAGTTTGTACCTTATCAGGCAGAAGCAGGGATTTAAATTGCTCCAATTTAGTCCGAGGCAGTTCCTCTTCTCTTTAAAAGTCCCATTCCTGTGTTTATTAGTATTCTGTATACACAAATCTTGGAATGTGTTTCTTGTTTTGCTTTCTTACGATGTGAGAGTTTTCAGTGTTTTCTTTCTAGCTCCCTTCTATTTTATGAGTTTGTCCTGAAATTGGAAGTTTGATCTTCAGGTTTGGTGGTTTTTTTTCTTTGCTTTTTTTTTTTTTTTTTAAAACGCTGGCACTGATCACACCTTTCCTGCTTATCCAAAGTCTTTCTGACCCTCTTCCTTCACACTCATGATTTCATGATATCGGCACAACAACTATTCTGGAAAGGCTTCTTTGAAAAAGTAATATTTAGAAAAGGTGTATTTTCTGCCTGGTTGAGGGAACTTGAGATATCACAAGATCTTTGTTACAGGAACCATTTTTATTTGTATTTTGGTTTTACTATAGTGCTCACTTAAACCCCATTGCTTGCTATAGGTTTGAAACAAGATTTTCAGTTTTTCTGTGCCTTGAAAGTGGAGTGCTGCTCTGTGAGGTGGCTTCAGAGAGATTACTGCAGGGTTTAAGGAATGTCACATTTAGCTCTATTAACTTGGAAGTATAAGTAACTTCTCTGTTGACTGATGTTGCAACTGGAGCTGTGTGTCTGTGATTCATAACCATGAAGGTAAGACATACGTGAGGCCTGAAGTTTTAAGCTGCAGATAATACTTTCAGTGGGTGAAACAGTAGGGTCCAGTACTGATGCACTGAACAGAGTTTGAGCACTCCTGGCTTGTGTTGTAGCTGACATTTCTTTGGCTCCCAGCATGAGCAACGATCCCACTGAGTGAACATAAAGCATAATATCCACAGAGATAGGTCTGTGATAACAGAGCTAGGAAAAGGTTACGCTCTCTTATTTAAGCCTGTATATAAATGTATAAACCTATTACTTCATTCTATTATTATTGCCAAATTGAATGTCTTTCAGAAAATTTCAAGCAAGTGATAATGTTGTGAGGTTATGACAGGGCAGTCTGCTTCTGGCCAACTTAGGCAGGTTACAGCTCCAGCTAAAGCAGTAGATCAATAGTTACAGATTGCTTTCTGCATGTCTCACTTAGGAAATCGGTATATTGAATACAGAGAATCCTTACATAGGATGGAATTGTGAGTGGTGAGAAAATTTTCTGTTAAAAGAAAAGAAATATGGAGTTTGTTTTCTGTGCTGTGTAACTGTTTTAACATTTTAAAATAAACCACTTTAGAGTGCTGTGGGGTTTTTGGTGTTTGGTTGGTTTTATGTGGGTTTTTTTTTTTTTTAAAGAATGAAGGTTGCTTCTGCACCTTATGCTATTTTCTTGTTTTCACATGCACTATGTACATCTCTGTCTTCCTCTGCATTATAACTCAGCTTTAACAAGCTAAACAAAGTGAGTTTGGCTATGGTATTATGGAAGAATATTCACTTTTCCATAGTAAAGTTGCAGCACTTAGATTCTTATTATTTTGCCAGCCTGAATGATGATATATATCGTATCTATTTTTAGTTGCAAGTTCCTGAAAATAAGACTTTTTATTTAAGGAATTTTTCCTGGCATGATGAATCAAGTTGGTCTTCAGGTAGGTAAGTCTCCTGCTGCAAGAAAGCAAAGCTTATTGACTTTTCATTAAGGTCTTGAGTGTGTGGTTTATACAAGACTGGGCCTGTCTTCCAGGTAGACTGTCAGCAGCCCAACAACAAAAATGAAGTTAGCATCTTTGATATTTTAATATGCTAAAAGCAAGAGATATAATCTCTGCAGAAAGAGAGGTAAGTACAGTTAATTCACCTAACCTGCATATATAAATATGCAGTACCTCAGCTTATGGCATGCACAGGCAATCTTTTAGATCATACCAACTTTGTGATAACTTGATTCATTAACAGGGAGCTGTTAGTTTTAGCAAGGTATCACTTTGCAATATTATTTTTTTCCTGGATGTTAGTTACCAGAAGATGTTTGTTGATAACAAACTTATAGAAGTACACAGCATTTTAACACCTAGAAGGCTCTTGTGAAATACTGCTGGACTTATGGCATCAGAAGATGCTGGGACTTGATTGTAAGGAATGTGGAGATGGTCAAATGCAGATCTGATCTTCTCGGGTAGAGAAAACCTGTAAAGATATAATCAATGAAAATGACCATAAGCATTGAGTTGAAGGAGCAGTATGCGATACTGAGTTTTTTACACATTGTTCTGTTCTACTGACGTCTCTGCTGGGTTTGCTTTTCAGTCAAGGTAGATGTTGTCTGTAGTCAAAGATTTATTATGTTTATTCATTTAAATGTGCTGCACATTTATGGATCCCTTCATTTCTTATAGACTGCGTTTTCTTAGTTGTGTTGATTGCATCAACAGCACTACACAATATTGGCATTTCTGTACACTAAGAAAGCTGTACTAAGAGAGAGATGAGTCCATAACTCAAGTTACATCACACTGAATACTCAGTGCTGTGGTGAATAAATTTTTTAAAAAATGCAATCATTCCAATATGTCACCTTTTTCCTGAAGTGTTTCTTTCATAGAGAACATTTTTCATGTTAAAATTATTTATGAAGTGTTTTTAACAAATAAATAACAATGATTTATACAATGTCATCAGATGCATCCTGGGCATCCTCTGGCATAATCAAGAGTGTCGACTTCTGTGACCCAAGGGTGGCAGTTTTGATCAGCTTTGCTTTACAGTTCTCTCATCCTATGGAAGTGTGAGGCAACACTCATGATTAGCCAAGAGGCAGCAGATTACAGCTACATGCACACACATGTGCTTGCAGAGTATTTAAAATAATTGCAAAGTGCCAGGATTAGGAGTTCCATAGATTTTTGGCAATGAGATTAATGCTTATTTTTCATTTGAGAGCTCTTTTTTATGGCAGACTTAAAAACTCGGGATAGTCTGGTGTTCAGGAGCCGTGTTTGAAAGCAAGGGGAATTGTTTCCAGTTCACATTTCTGCCTTTGACCTGTTATGCAGCCTTGGGCAAATGATTTAATCACTGTCTACCTCTATTTTCTTTCTCCATTTTTTGTCTTGTCTACTCAGGTCTTAACTTTTAAAAGTCTAGCACTATTTTCTATTACACTTCTGCATTCTGCTAAGGAGTGTAATTGTTAATATGACTAAACAATAATTTGATCTAAAATATTAAATCTTCCCAATAGCTGTTATAAACATCACTGACAGTTGCTTTTTCTGTAATACTTTTTGATATCAAAATAGGTTAGAGAAATCAAAAGTACGAACTGTTAAATTTTTTTTTTTGTGCTTTAATGTTACTAAAAGGTATAGTCAGAAGTTTGTATGCCTTAAAGATGCTAGACTGCATTAGCACGTCAAGAAAATGGAAGTTTATTTTTCAGTCTAGAGAAACTGTTGTGATAGAGACACATGTGAAAGGTTTGGGGAAAAAATAAAGAAAATTGAGACATTTCTCAAATGTTTGGCTCTAAAAAGAGAGTATTTATTAGAAGATTGTTAGAGAAATATAAAAGGGAAAAAGACTCTCTCCAAGTCTCATGTCTTTCCATTTAAATAAATAAACAGTGACAGAGAAATTGTAAGTTTCCTTTCCTTTGAAAAGTTCGTTCCTCCTCTGGTTCTTACTGGTTCTAGTACTACATTATGAGGTAGGAAGATCCTAAGCATTGACTTTACTCGAGGGCTTCCTTTCCTTCCCTGTGATGGTTTTTTTTTTTTGGTGTGGTTTTTTTGGTTGGTTTTTTGTTTTTAAGTAAAGATATTTTCAAAATTTGCAGAACTGCAAATGTTCTTGTGAATTGTATCTGTGCACAAGGACTGCCGGCTGGGATTTAACACCTTTCCATACAAGTAAATCTTTACCTTGTATTCCTTCACAATTCAGGCAGCTGTGCAACCTGTTACTGTGACTTTGCCTTTATGGTACAGATAGGTTTATTTTTATTTGCCTGGCTGTTTAGCCCAGTTATCTTTGACAATACAAGGAATATGACTGAGTATAAAACAAAGTAGCAGGTCACCATCTACATTGGGGTGAGGAAGAAGGAAAGAAGCAAGAACTCTAACTACAAAGTAATTTCAGCCTTGACATTTCTTATTTGTTGAGCTGAGGTCACAAACTATGACTTTTAAAAAATTATAAAAGGGGGAGAGAGGACTAAATTTAAATTCCTCCTTCATTTGTCACACTCAATTATAATTATGCATTTCTGCTAGTTGTATATGGATGCTGTTGATTTTAATCTAATATCTTGAGTCTTGAAAAGGCTAAATCCAGGCAGGGACTACATGACTGTCCTTGAGTTTCATTTTCAATATGCATTCTTGCAAATATTCCTTGGTGTTGAATAATATCTTACTTTGATATGTTTTAAGGGTCATCTTCTAGAAGAAGTTAGTACAAATCACTCATTGGAGTTCAAGGAGGGATAACCTAGGCATCAATATTCTCCACTTTATGATAAATACTATTTCATTCAATCAGTTCGTGTTTAGGGAAAGTGCATAAATGAGACTGTTGATAGAGGAGTAGAACTGGATATGGACTCAGTGCTGCCCTGATGTAAATATCAAGGGCTCTGTTATTTGTACATACGTGGCACGGAAATCTATGTCTCTTTGTAATACTACCAGAGAAAGATAACTACAGCTTTAGTTTCAGTACGTGTTACTTGTCTTGGGTTGCTTGTTGATGGATATTACAGTTTTTAATTGCAGTAGGTGACATCAGAGAAGTAAGCAGTTTAGTTTAAATGCTGTAGATCTCATTTATTGTTTGTGAGTGCTGGGAAATTGAGAAATCTGAACAAATATGTATCCATCTGTGCAAAAGTAAAAATATTGCCTAAATTTTATTTAATATTAGTACCAGTTACTTTAATTTTACCATGAAGTTCCAATACATAGATCTGGATTTAATCATGAGGTACTAGTGATTTTAAAGCCTTTTGGATGTGTGTTTCTAGAACGAAATACAATTCCCTATTTAAGGGAAGTTGATGGTCAGGAGGGAAGGAGAAAAGTGGTAGAGGAGTAACTAGTAGGTCTGAAAAGCATTGAATATAGTACTTTTTAATTATAGAGAGAAAGATGGAAAATGTATTAAGTGTGTTGAATTGCACACCAGAAGAAAGTACTTTTTGAAAGATTTTATGTCAGCAAAGATTACGTCTGTAAATTTAGTATTTTTCAGAACAAGTTATTGGCTTAGCTTGTTTGATCTTCTGTCAGTTATCAGAGAAAAGGGCAAATGTTTAGATCTTAAGCTAGGACAGTGAAGACTCCAGACAGGATTCCTGTTTTCTATATCCTCTCCATAAAGAAGTGAATATTAGTTGCTTCAGTCTATGAATTAGATACCTGTTACTCCAAATCAAAGCTCTAAATGGTAACTAGCATAACTAGCAACTTTTTTATTTGGTTTTACAACCTGATATTGTCATCACAATATACAATTGTGTGTTTGATTTTGTTGTTGTTGTTGCTGTTCGAGAGATCTAAGCTTAATTTTCCTAACAGTAGAAATTGCTGCTCGTGAATTCCTTTCTTTCCATAATGTTCATTTCGCATTTCAGGGTTTTCAGCCTAGACCACATACAAATAATTTCTTGTTACATGCTACAGTATTTCATAGATGCATGAAAGACTTTACCTAAAAACCTATCTTGTAGGAGAATGAAAACTCCAAATTTATCCTGAGCACTTGTAAATTCTATAACACCTTATTGCTATTACTGTTAGTAATTATAACTGTAATAACACTAATGTTATACTGTTCTTCTAAATCTGGGTCCCACAGAGTGATTGTATATGTTATTTTTTTTCACATTCTGCTTAATCTTAGTGCAGAGATCACTGCTAAATATAAGGCCTTGTAACATGATGCTTCCTGATGCACATATAGGTATTAAAAATTGAATCCCTGAGGAATCTGAAACACCAAAAGGAAAATCTGGCATATAGACAATAACAAATCATGTACCATTGCTGGTCAAATACCACTGAGAGTAACCCTCCCTGGTAATATGGGGTACATACATAATAGTAACTTATCTAACATTATCATCTTCCAACCATTTTCCCTCCTTGTACCTTTTTTTTTTTTCCCCTCAATAAGCTGGATATGGAAGTCATCACTACTCTGTTGGCAGTGTTTAAAACATCCTTGGTTATAAAAATGAATGGAGTTTGCAATATAAAGGAGGAATAAATTACTTCAACATTGTATCATATCAGGCTTTCCAGTTTCGCTGCTTAATCACTTCTCCTCACACTGAAGTAGAGAGGGGAAAACCCAAGATCTTTATACCCCTTCACTGTATTTCACCATTGCAGGGGATGGCAGAGGCTAGGAATTGTAGGGAAAAGGACTGACCACTGATAATTTGTTACCTATAGTGAGAAGTATTATTCTGTAGCAGCCAACAGACTTCACCTGGTGTCTGTTTTCACAGGCCCCAAAAGACACATCTTTAAGGGAGAATGCTATTAGCTGGTACAGATTGAACATCTTCATCAGCAGTGCGAATGGAGGCCTATCTGTAATTGAGACGCATGTGGCTCTGTCAGCAGGTGATGGCAGACAGACACACCTGAATGACAGTGTGACAGGGAGCAGAGACAGGGGGCCCCATCTAGCCACTCTTACTGCCGGAGTGATGAGCGCACGGGAACACAGTCTGTGAATTATCAGCAGGCCAGAATGAGATGAGGCTTAGGGAGGGCTGCCAGACAGTTTGCAATGTGCTACACATTTCTTTCAGCAGTTACTATTTTGCTATGCATAGCCCCTTGCTATTAAGCAGACAGAACAGCTCATATCCTGTGGACGGATGATAGATATGTCATATCACTGAAAAATTGTTTGTCTTCCACAGGTGTATGGGATGCCTTCTAAAGCAGACAGAGCACATGACACTTTTCAACACTCTTTTCGATACTGATTTGGCATTCAGGGTCTATCAAAGGAGAAATCTTTCACATGCAATTATGACAGAAAATAAAGGTGATGAAGTGTTGTATACAAAGAATGGAGAGGGATCAAAGGACTGTAATGAAAACTGATTACAATAAAAGAGCTGCTTCAACCCTGAGAACTCCACAGAACTGCTTGGGGCATGACAACACACACACTTGCATGCACAAAGGAGGAGCTGTAGATAAAATCACAGACACTAATTCTTAGGAATAAATGAGGAAAACTTTTTAGCTGCTTGCTTGGTTATCACACTGAGACACTGAAGCGATGTGAACCCACCGTTCTAACTTGTGAGAGTCAATTGGATCATTTTGTAAAGCCTTCTTTACTGTAGCATGGGCATTATGTGAAAGTTTTGTAAATTTATAACTTCTGATAAGATTGTAGGATAGATGACTGTTTTCAATTCTTCTATTGTTTTGTTGATTAATCTCCTGGGGATCACACACAGAATAAGTCACTCATTTAAGTTTAAATATTAGCAAGGAGACCGTTTAGTACTGTTAGTTGCATAGAAATGAAGAAATTAATCAAGCTTAGTCATCTATCCTTTTGACTCCTGTTCTGATTTAAAGCCTATTCAAATGAATTTTCATTGACTTTACTGTGTCTTTCCCAAATTCCTGAGTTGAGTATTGAAACCATTCATTGGCCAGTTTCAGTTAAGTGCCAAGCAATTTTGTTTCCTATCAAATTTAGGGAACATTATTCTAAACACCTTTCACATGACTCAAAAAGTCTTCTGAGATTGAATACTAAACAGAATTCTTTTTGTTTTTCATACATGTATTCATTAATAACTTGACAATGTCTTTGTAGTGAAAGACCTATCATTTTACACAAGCTAAAGAATTGACACTCTTTGCAACTACGTTGTTTCAAATTTTTATGTTCTGCCAAGGTTTTTCCTAAATATTGAGCTTAGCTTCAAACCCAGAAGGAAGAAGCATTTTTGAAAACTCTGCAGAGCTTGCTTTTTCCCCCACTTTTATTCTGAATGAGCAATTTTATTTTTAGTCCCAAAGCAGAGAGTGTTACCTGGAGCAGCATTGACTCAAAACACTTATTTTTGCTAAGAGTTTTATAAGTGATTTACCCCCTTAACTTGTGTGAAACAAGAACATTTTATTGTTTGAAAACTCAGCTACAAAACTAGAAATGTTACCCACAGTGCCGATGAAATTTTAACAAAATCCAGAAAAGCAGCTTAATGGTCATAATATCTTTCCAAGGTCAGGTCTGGTTTCTCTTCTCAAAATTCTATTCTTTCTCCATGAACGTAAGGCTCACTACTACTTATAGCAATATATTTTGCCCATCAGTTAGTATTTTAAAAATATTGTCTCGCATAATAAGCAAAACTACTACTTTTCCTCAGGTCTTATGTCATACAAAAATAAGGACTTTGTGAGGGCTGTGGTGCATCCCAGAATGAACATCCAAAATGTAATTAGAAATGTACTTGTTTAAAAAGCTAAAATGGTCTACGAAATTTTTGTTTCATTAGACACCTACTACTGCGTTCTAATGAATGTTGGCCATACCAGAGCTTTTTCTCTTTTTCTTTTTTTTTTTTTCTTTTTTTTTCCTCCCCCCAGTTTATTTCTTACTGTTAACAACAAATGTTAGAATAACAGATTTTATTGTAGTTTCTCTCTTTCTGTCTCAGGCACCAATCCTTTCTTTGCATTGCTGTGATAGCCAAGAACACATCTCTCTAGACAGGTCAGTTTTCAGAGAGGTAACTCTTGATAGCAAATGTGTCTTTAAAAGTGATGGCAAAACCAAACCCAACCCAAAACAAGCCAGGAAACTTTGATCAATTCCCTTTTGTGTTCTTAAGTTATTCCAAGTGGAATGATTGTAAGGTGACTCCCTCTTTCTGTGTGGGTTGATTGAATGATTTCCCCTGGATAATGATGGCTAAGTCAATCTTATAAGTCCATGTACCACTGGCTATGGAGAATGTCTATGTCTGTTATATCGGGTTTTTGAGTCTTATTATTGTGTGGATTTGGCAGAGGTTTTAATCCCATGTAGACTCATGTTCTTAATTTCAAATAAGGAAAATACACATAGTTAGGAAATGGACTGGTTGGTTGGAAAGAGTTTTAAGGCATTTGATAAATGGTCACACTTTTAAGGACAGTTATTTGAAATCACCAAAACCATAGCAACAGCTTATGCTCCAGAGAAAAGGACATAGCAGGCTAGCATTATCTTAATTTTTGTTGCCCTTTTCATGACCATGATATTAATATTTCAAACAAAGTATCATTTGGTTAATGAGAGATTTACAGTACAGATTGTCAGAAAGTGGAGCTAGTACAGATTTAAACCAATTGACCTCTGTAAGATTAGCTGAGCTTTGACTTAGCCTTCTGAGAGAAAAGACATCTCTAAATTTTTAGAGGTGGAAGTCAACTTGGTTTGCATCTGAATAGCACTTTTTAAAAATTTGTATAACCCAAATCTGCAAATGCAGGTGACTACCAAGTTTTCAGGGTGAAGTGAGTTGGAACGGATTTCTAAGTACTGTATACAGTAAGCAAACGGAGTAAAAGCACGTCTACAAAAGTAGACATGAATATTCTTGGGAAGTGTGTGTGTTCTTCTCCATTTATACTGCATAAAAAGTTCCTGACATTGTCAAATGTTGTTGATCTAAAGAAATGCTTTTGTCACCCATATGTGTAACAGAATTTTTGGAAGCTGGACAATCAATACTGTTCACAAAAAAAGCTAATCCACATTCCTCAAACTTAAAATACTGCTTCTACTGCTTAACACAGAAGTTGCAATGCCAGCAAAAATTGGCACACAAAGTGTTTAGTCTTTCCTATATCCTTAAAAGATATCTTTTTTAAGTTATGAAAAAAACGATTGTTGACTGTCCAATGTAATTCTAGAGAGGGAAATCTGTTGGAAGTTTTTTGTGATTGTATGTATAGAGCCAGCACAAGAAATAGCAGAAAAATCCTATAACTTAATTGTGCTGTTGGTCACACTGGTAGGTTCCTAGCAAGTTATAGTACGTGCACTAAAATGAGATTTCCATAATAAAGAAAATAAAGAGAGTAATTAATTGTTATTTCTCTGTCCACTGAGCAAAAGAACTTCTTGAATTGTCCGTGTCATGTAGCAACGGTTTTAAAATCAGTGAATTGTTCGTTGAAATCTCGAAACAGCCTGTACAGATTCATTCCAAAGTGAATAGCTTACAACTTAATACGTGTTGTTCAGTCATTGTATGCATTATTCAGCAGCTTCAAAAATTTTATCTTTATGTGGAAAACAAAATGTTCTCGGAAAGTAATATAATTAGATGATTATTATGTACTAAGGTTCACTTATATTAGTAGATTGAGAATAATCATCAGCTTTGTAAAAAAAGATGTCTTTTAAACGTAGCCTTCATGATCTTTGACAGTGGAGGAGAAATGCAGTGAATAAATCTGGGCCTAGTGTAACACAATAAGATGCTCCTGTGTAATTCAGAGCTGCTAGATTATCTTTTAAATTATATCTGCTTTCACGAATGAGGAGAGCTGAGGAACCTGAAAGCTTCCTCTTCAGCCCTCTTTTACAGTTGCACTTTTTTGGGGAAGCAGGTGATCTGGGGACATCTGCACCAATTCTGTGCTGCCATTGCACTCTCCTGTAGCCTTATCTGCTCAGTGAAGCTCCATTTTCAATTTCTCACAGTGGAGGTGACACAAATGTGCCAACCACTGGATCAGGGCATTTATAGTAAGTGTAAGCTTTCTACTGTAATTTTTTATGTATTATTATCTTACACTTCTCTGGCAACCCATTTATATTTTTCTGAAAAATTCTTTTGAGTTAAAATTTTCTCTTTTTGCATGTTTGTTTTTGGGGTAATAAGCCAAAATATAAATCCTTTTTGCTGTGAGATCATTAAAGACTACTTTTCCACCCCTCCCTTCAAAATTATCAAAATGCATATCTGAAGTTCACAAGCTAAACATTCCTCATGCTATTTGCCTAATGTCTGGACTAATACTGGAAAAGGGCTTTGTGGCAGAAGGAGAAATGGTTATTTTTAAAGGCAGATTATGAAATGCCCTCCTAGTGTATTTATATAGAATGTTAGCTTTGTAGTAACTGTGTATCATCAGCTTTTAAAGTTTTTATTTCCTGTTTTCTGCAATGCCATATTGCATATTTTTTGGATGTGCTACCATGTAATTGTAAACAATTTAAAGAATGCTTGACCTGTATAAAATACTCAGAAAAACGTGGACTGTGAAGGTCCATGAAGGACCAAAGCTTTAGGAGGACTTGTGACTTTGGAAATATCAGTCTTCATCTGTTGACGATAATGCCATTTGTGGATGTTTGTAGAGATGCCAAAAATTCCTTCCCAACCACATGCCTGAAATTGATTTGGCTCTTCTGCTAAAGAAGCAGCGTCAGAGTTGCTGAAGTGAAGGGAAAGTGCGGTAGTGCAAAAAGCAGCCTAGTCTGAGAAACGGAGATCAAAGGATCCCCTGTGGCTTCTAATCCTGGCTCTGACTTCACCTTCCATTTAATTAAAGTCAAATCACTGAGGCCTACATTTTAAAGTGTCTGCTAATTTTGGTGAGTTTTTTTCTGGCTACCTGACTTTGAGATATATAGGGTTATTTTTCTTTCGTTGCGCATCTGCATCTTTCATGAACTATATGGAATTATGGAAATGCATTACCTTTCAAAATCCAGTAATATCTTATTTCACATTAGGCTAAGGTTTGAAATGCTCTAAATGTGTGGACTTGTTAATGTCGGCCCGCTCTCTTCTCTGGATTAATTCTCCAAAATGTGGGCAAGTTATTATGCACATCACAAGACGGCGTTAATATCCATAAAGATGTAAACAAAACGTTAAACTGAAGGGAATCCATAAGCAAGCAATTAAACAGGTGTTCTGTTTTGTTTTTGGTTTTTTTGGGGGGGTGGTTTTTGGTTTTGTTTTTGTGGTTTTTTGTTTGGGTTTTGTGGTTTTTTTTTTTTTTTTATATATATATATATAAGCATTGGGTAAATGTCCTAGTACATTTTCTAGGGATAACATCTGTTTTCATAGAGGTGTCATGGTTTTATAGTTGCAGCTTACAAAGCTAATAATTTAACTTTAGAGAAGGACGCTTCTTGTCTTTATGGTATAATCACAATTAGTTATGCTTAGAGGGAGATATTTTTTTCTTTAAAGAATAATCAATCATGATAAGGACAGACTTGTCTGGATCTATATTATTTTACAATGGAACCATGGTATACTATATTGACATATGTTTGTATACTTGCATGGTCTATGCCTAACAACTTTTGTGCATTAAATTCTAAAAGTAAAATTTGCTATTCAGGAGTAAATCTAACTTGAGGGAAAGTTACATCCTAACTATGCACTCTAGACAAGGTATGATATCCTTAATTTTCGTATCTTCTGATTTTTGCATTTAGAATAATCTATATTAACATTAATGAAACTTTGGGCACAGAGGAAAGGTGAGAGGTCTGTAAACACAGCAAGTTGCTTCTGACTCTTTCTGCATTCAGAAGAGTTATTCCTGTACAGACCTCATGTATACCTACTTCTGTAAGCAATATCTGCAATCTCAAGTCTTACAAGAGTCAATTTTGTTTCTAATTAAAGTTCTAAGCATTTCACGTGCTTAGTCTCCTCCTTCACCCTTAAAGAAAAAAAAAAAAAGTTTATTGCTTCCTTACTACCAGGAATAGTAAAATATGTACAATCCAATAATACCAATTATACCAATGGTTCCTATGCAGTATGACTTATTAAAATGGCAGTTATTGTCAGCTTAACAAAATACATTGTTTAATCTTATGCTCTGTATGGCTTTTAGAAACACAGTGTGCATCTTGTTAAAAAGAGCTGCAGATAATGGGATATTTATTAAACAGATCTCTTTCATATTACTATGAATTGCTAGAATTTTCTCATTTGCTATAACCAGGGGAAATTTTATAAATCAAAAATACTCTGTAGCCTGAGGTGTGGAATATTGCCTACTATCAGGCTGTTTTTATTGCAAGTCAGATGAGCAGGACAGGCTTCTGGCGGCAGCTTTCTTTAGCCACTGAAAAGGTGTTACTGGATCTTCACTCCGTGTAACTCAGTCCAGATCTGGGGCAGGGATTCTTCCTTAAGTACCCAGAAAGCTCAATCTTCATATTTCTTTTTTTTTTGTTCCTGGTCTTGAGAACATAGTATCCTTTGTGCTGCTGTTGGTGGAGCCTTCAGTGTATATATATTTCATATTTTTTTGATTGAAGTATCACTCCAAAAGGGTGAAGGTTAATCACTTCCTGGACTAATTCAAAACAAGAATATTACTATGAAAAAGATCTGGCTGTATTGGAAAACTTCCCTGACAGATACCAAAACTGAGAAAACCCAAAAGCCTTCTGTAATGTTGAAGGAGGAGTGTGATAGCCTGGCTAAAATACAGGCTGCAGGAATTTTCAGTCATCTCGGAAGTACTTAATTTTCAGAAGTGCAGCCCAGCAGCACTGCTTAGTTTATTTCTGTCTTGGGTATTGCAATCTACATTTATAGGGAAACAAAGTGGTAGTTTTCACTTTTTGTCGCAGCATGGCTGATTCATTGAGGCATTAGAAGTGGTTAACGACTATCAAGGTACCAACATTTTGTGGTTGGAATGTAGAAGCAAGCAGTCAGCAATTGGTAGCTCAAATGTTTTATTGCAACTTGTCTAGTTTAAATAGAATCACCTGTTTCTGTCAAGTAAACACCAGGCATTTTATTTTTCTCAAATGCGGAACTCTCAGTCGGTATGAAAGTTACTTTTCTGCATCAACAGGGTATGAAAGATTTCTTCAGCTTTTACACACAGTTGACTACTGCATCCTTTTTGGGATGATTTGCTGTGATAAAAAGTTAAAGCACATTTGAAGAGCACCCTGGAAAAGTGCTTTACTGATCTCTTTCAGATCAAAAAATAAAAAGCAAAAACAGAACTAGGAAACCCAATAAAAATGTTACAGGTCTGGGTAGACTATGGGTCTGGGTTTCTGGCACAGCTCTGTTAAGATTTGGACTGCATCTTTTCACAACTTTTGAGTGACTTGACTGAATAAAGAACATCAGTTGTGGTGGTAGGAGCACTGGCTACGGTATAAAGGACTCAAAACTGTGAGTGATTTAGTTCTGTAGCAAATCTGCATGGGACAACGTGTCTGTGACGTGGAACACTGTTAGCATATTTATCAATTTTTTTTTGTTGTTCTTAAGAAATGACAGTTGCCTTATGTTCAGACCGTTGAAACTATCTGTCTCTTGGTGTCTGTCTCCTTCTCCACCAAAGGAGGAGGTGAAGATCACTGAGCTTTTTCAGGCTACTACTCAATTGGTTGATTCTTCATTGTCCAGAAGATAACAAACACTTGATGCTTCAAAAGTAACTTTCTAGGTAGGCTCCACATGTGGTTTCTGAAACTTCCTTGTGCAGCCTATTAACGGGGGTCGATGTTTAATAATTCATGTGTGTATGTGTGTGTTGATGAGAAAGCTTACTGAATTTATGGCTTTGACTTATTTTTGCATTGGTGGTTGAGAAGTGTGCTGGTGAAAATGGAGCTCCACATCATGCTTCCTTGCTCTCCGATACAGAACACCTTGGAGACTTCTGGAAAATAACATGTGCTTCTGCTGGGAGAAGGAGCTTTTAGGGTGCTTTTGAAAATGACAGCTCTTGCTTTACAGGTAGCATGTGGGTATACACCCCATATACACTCACAAACTTTCCTTGGAGTTCCTGTAATCAACCCTTCTGTTTCAGAACAAATACCTTCATGCAATTACCTTTTTGTGAGACTTTACTTAGTGCTTGTATGAACACAATGACAGGTAGAAGCCAATTTAAAGTCAAGAAGCTGTACAGTCAAAGCCACAGTATTTATTTGCCATGGCACAGTCTCTCTGGCAGTACTGAATCCTGAATTACTTGCCACCAACTCAAAACGTGCTCATTCTACTGAAGTTCCAGTATGTTTATAGTGAAGGTTTAAAGAATCTTTTCTCAGTTTTTAGTTCAGCTGTCTTGCCAGGTTTGCTTGAGCTGTAGGCAAAGTAGTTAGTTGCCTAGAGCAGCAGACAGATAGGGAAAGTAAAATCACGGCTCCAGGCTTGTGTGAGCCAGGCACCCTCTCCTTGATAACGCTGCTCTGCACCATAGGTATTAACTGTTTATTTTCTCATATTATCTCACTGATTAACATAATCTGGCTAAATTCCTAGCAGCTTTTCTCAACTAGTATTTGGCTCAAACATTGCTGATTCTGCTTCAGATGTGAAGGATGATATGCGTGTCAAAAGGCTTGTCCAGCTGTCATAGCTATATCCCTTGGTCTAATAAATTATCACCCCTACCATTGTTCGCTCTGCTTATAGTGTGTTCTTGCCCATTGTGTATCCTTGAGTTTACAACAACTCAGTTAGTTGCCTCTTGATATAATAGCAGCCTTGAAGAGGTGGGGTTCATCTTTTTTGTTGGATTGATTTCCTCTGCTGTCTATTTGAGAGCAGTTTTCTGTTTTTTTAGGCTTGCTGTGAAAGCTTTGCTACCTAGTATTTTTTTGCCTGCTAGGGAATATGAGGACAGGAATTTAGTGTTCCTAAATCAAAGCATGGTGCCCTTGGGCTCAAGGTGCTTTGTTTGAGTAATTAAAAACAAAAGTAAATTTTGCTAAGGTTTTTTTGTCGAGCCAACAACTGCATTGTGTGGTTGAATTACAAACCGTAGTCAGTTTATCTTCCTGGATTTACACTGCTGAGCCTTTTGTATTTCAGGAGCTTCACATTTGCTAGACTGTTATGACTTTATATATATCTTGTTGCAACCCTGAGTGGCTATCTACACCAAGGTTTTCATAAAATTTCTCCTTGGTGAAGCACTGCTATGGGTAGCAATGATGAGAGTTGTAGTATAGAAAAGGCATTGGCATTTTTACCACTGTGCCATCTACTGCTTCTCAGACTGACCCCATAGTGGTAGTATTCTGGCAACTGATGGTATCTTGTCTTTTTTTAGTAGCCACACTGTTGTTCCTGTTGGGAGTGGTGCGCTGGTGGGAAATCTCAAAGGAAAGGCTGTTGTAAGCAAGTTGGAAAAAGCATACTGTCAATCATCAGAATAGCAAAGATGGCACCACTAACGAGAATGACCCCTCATTCTGCAGACACTGCGACAAGTTTATATCCTTAAAAAAAGGAAACGGTAATTAAAAGGCCTCTATTCTCTGAGTGGTTGCCAGAGCTAACCATGAAATCCACACCCATTGCTTCCTTCTGTGTGTTCATACCAGTAGCAGCCTCCTCAAATGTTGAAAGTTTGCCCCACCTGGTTGAAGGTATGCAGTAGAGGGAGAAGGTGGGTATTTTTTTAATCAGGCAAGTGAACTCCTTTTGGATTTGTTGACAAATATGAGCAGGCCTTTTCGTATCCATAAACCTCAAATGTAAAGGATTGGTTTCTTAAAGCGATTCTTGAGTGTTCTCAGGCATTGGTGGAACTATTAGAAGGTGGCAAAAGATGCAATTAATTGGTAATGATTAAAGCTGTCTGAAACCCGATTCTCTGAGTTTTTAGAACGCATAATTGTTCTGTGTAATCCAGAGCGGCACTACTCTTTCATCTATATGAGGAGATCAGAAAAGAGAGATTTACAGCTTAGGTTGCCCCAAGCCACACATAGCTGACTTAATTTTCTTTTCCAAGGGAATTTAAAGATTGTTGTTGTGACTGGTTCTGGGTGGATTATGTGTTATTTTGAGGTCACCTGTGAGTTTTTTGTTAAATGATTGATTGACTGAAATTAATTATTCTGTCAGGACTGTAATGGAGGTAAGATTGAGGACACTGATAAATACAAAAGCTAAAGCAATTCTTATAAATGCACTTATGTCTTTTTCAATTTAAATAAATCAGGCAGAATACATATATCTTTTATAGTGTTCTGTGGCCTTATATTTTTCCCTGCATAGTCAGAATGTTTTTTATTTGGGGATCCCTACCTTCGAAGATAATTTTACCTGCTTAAAACAGAACCATACATAGCAGTCAGATGTATTCTCTGATATATCCTAAACATCTGAACTCAAATTCTCTTTCTCTGTTTTTTTTTTGTGTGTTTTTTTTTTTTTTTTCTCAGATAAGCCCTCTTGTTTTAAGTCGCAGACTAATTTCAATTAAAGTTATGGATTAAGTGAACAAGGTGCAGACAAAACATACAAAATTAACAATTGATTTAACACCCAAAGTGATACTGGAAAAGTAGAAACCTTGTATGAATTATATTTGCTAGAGTGACCTTGATTTAAAGAGACAAGAAAGACAAGGAGGGACCTTCCAGCTCCTTATCGTCTAAAATATGCCTGGTCAATTGACCTCTTTTAAACGTGTGGCAAGGTGAAAGTATTTTTGTTGGCTGTTAAAGGCGATGGGAGTTAGTACTGTATGGCAGAAAGGAATGACCTGTGTTTTGCAGGTGTACGGTTCTGAGGTTGCATGACAAGTGCTATTAATTTTTACTCTTGAATCATGTTGGAGATACCTGGAGTTTTGGATGAGAATCAGTTTTAATTTCACTGTGGAATGCAAGGCAGGATGAAATTGTTCATCTAAGGCCTTCAGGCCTTTTGGAACATTCTGGTCAATCTAAATATGTTTGTTCTCTTCTAAAAATAAATTTATTTTTTTTTTTTTTTAAGTAATGTAAAGAACATATTTAAAGTGTGGCACGTCATACCTTACTTTATATGAGGATTCTTATTAAATCATTGACAGTCCTGTTCTCTTCAGGAAAAATGCCATCAAGATGCCTGTCTTCGTGAGTTTGGGTTCTGTGATTGGTGCATAGATAGCTTTATTAAATCTCCCCATTTTGTCCATTTTTTTCTGGCTTGCAGTAGTAACAACTAAACAGAATCCTTTAATATGCTGGATATGCCTCTGAAAACATTAAATTATTAGTGAATCAGTAAGTACATCAGAAGCACCAATTTTACTGATTACTGACTGTTCTTTTTTGACTAATAGTATGAGATAGGAGGTCCCTAGAAATATATGTCCATTTAAGCAACATATCATTCAAAGGAAGCTGTGTTAACAGTGTAATACTGCACAGGCGCTACCACCATGGCAGATGATCACATATGTGTTATCTCTCTTAATAAAGCTGTTTTGCAGCTGGAAAAACAAAAGTTTAAAGGGTAATAAAATGTTTTCTTGTACAAGTCAGTGTGTTTTTATGATTAGAGTGTGACCCATTTTCCCCTTGAGAGTCTCAATATACGTGTGGGTAAGGGTTCACTGAACATAGTAGTAATCTTTCTCATACTTGTGTGTAGAAGATGCCAGACTTTTCTTCAGTTCATACTCCAGCAGTAGGCGAAAGGAGCTGATTCATATCTTGGTTCCTGAAGACACAGAGACCTTTGTATCATGTAATTTATTTTTTTTTTCTTTTTTTTTTTTATCTATCCAATTTATTCTTATTCCATCTTTTTGATGTCCACGAAGTAATAGTTTAAATGGCATTTAAGAGGACAAGATCTAATGCATTGAACAGATTCCAGTCCATGAGATCTTGAATCAGGTCTGCACAGAACACTGTACTCTAAAATATATTAAATGTTTTTCATGTCAGATTAGTAATTTATTGTATACCTCTTTCCTTGAGTTATTGTGTACATTTTGGGCATATTCCTAGAACAGAATACTTTCTTTGCTGTATATTCTTTATTATTATTCTTTAACTTTATATTTTTAAAAAACTTAGAAAAAGAAAAAAGTTGTTCCTGTTTGACACTATTGACAATAATCAACCTTTATTTTATAAATCTACCATAGTCTTATGTATTTTAACACTATTAAGTAGTTGAGTGGTAATTAACTGTAGTCAGGAAACCTCCAAAATTTGGTGCTGCAAATATTACTTTCATTGACAGAATCATAAATGGAACAATAATTTAGTCCACTGTATGTTCAACCTAAATTGAAATTGATATGTAATTTATACATAACTAAATGTGTGTGTATTAATGAAAAAGTGCTACTTATTTTGAAATGTAAATACCCTATTATTTGTGACTGAAAATTGGAACTTATATTTAAAAGCTAATGAAATGCTGTGAAAAGTATTTAAAGCTGAGGTTTACTTTTTAACATTTATTGCTGCTCAGCATGTCTTATAAAAAGCCTTGTAGGCTGCTCATTGTCAGTCTTAGATACGTTATATAAATATTTAGCTGTAGATAAGACTGTGTTTCTTGAAATCTAACATGTGTCTGGGTTACGTTAGCAACATTTTAAGTTTGTTTTATTTTTAAATATAAACTGGAAACAGTGACAGACACTTTTGAAAATTTAAACACATAAAGAACACTTTAATTTTTAAATGCATTAATTGTGTTTTTGAAGAGAGGCCTCAGTCCGGGCCTCGTTTGCAAATCCAGCAACTATTTCAAATACACTATTTTATTTGCCCCTGGGTTTTTTTATTTAATTCTTCTAGGTTCTCTTATAACCAATATCTTGTCTAAAACTGATTTAATTCAAATACATATTTGGAAAATTGGTGTTGGAGAATTTGCAGATGTGTCAGCCAGTGGAGGTGGTTGTGTAGTTAGTGCAGCCTTAACCAAGATGTGGTTACGATATTTGCTTTGCACAGTCCTTTGACGTTATCAGATCCCAGCCAGTTCCAGACCGGAGACTCAGAGAAACTCCACAGAGGACAGTTATTGAAATCTCCTGCCCCTGGGTAAAGTTTCTACTTAACCTCATCAGTTAGTTGTTGACTGATGCATAAAAGCTTATGTTCCCTTGGAGTCTGACCTAACTGTGCATGTATTCAGGTCTGTTGGGATAGCTGGAAATGAATGATGTACTCAGGTTTGAATGTGTGAGACCATAGTTTAGCAGTAATTTGATAGAAATGAACTAATGTTAAAGTTCCCACTAAAACTAATACGCTTAGAGGAACAAATTACAGGTTTTCAGAATTTTATGTCATTCTCTGGCATCTATCTGTTTTTCAGTGGTACTTGGCAAGCTTCACAAACCAATTGTATCACCTTCTGGGGAATTACATAGATTTTGTTGTAGGGTTTTTTTACTTCATGTAGGTGTGTATGAACTGTCCGGGACAAGTCACTGCAGATGAGACTTAAATGTATTTCTTCATCTTAAAATTTACTCAGTGGAAACACAGGGGTTTGTAATATTTGAGCAGTCAACTCACCTCACAAAATTCAGAGTGGCCGTATGCTTTCTAAACAAATTCCAGGGATATTACTTTTGGAATTATCATGTTGATCTTCTGAAGTTGGACCTTTATGTATACCTGTTATAAGGCCCCTCTAACTCCTGTGCTGGCCTCTTAATTTTCATCTATTTTCTCAGTTCTGTTACCTCCATTTTTTTCCATGAGTTTTATCATAAATTCTCAATTTGGAGCTGTAAGTTTGTCATTCTTCTCTGAAATGAAAGCAACATGACACAAGAGAAACCAGCTTAATGTTCATTAATTCATTTAAGGAATTAATTTATTCAAACTATGGAGCCAAACCAGTACAGAATCTGAAGATCAAGCACACAAGTTAAAGGACTGTTTTTTGACCACCCCACTCTTTTAATGCCTGCTTAGTTTGACCTGTTTCCTGTAGAGTTTAATATGATTTTTTCAAAGATGTCACTAAATAAATGGGGATAGGAAATTTGTTTTAATATCACTCGCAGTGTTTCAGTACAGAAAAATGCCATCCAGCATGTGGGTGAGAAGATGCTAAATATATTCATGTGATGTCAATTAGTGTTTGGCTGAGGAAATCTTGTGATCTGTGCCCTGAGGTGTAAATTACAAGAGTTACTCAAGTGGTAGCTGTGGTTAAGAGTGTTAACAAAGTGGGCCTTCAGGGTGAGTACAGCTGATGCAGCAACTACAATTACCAGTTGCAAAGATCTGCACTCTTTGTGGATGATTTGTCCATCTTCCCTTCCTTCCCTCCTATCCCCTCAAAATACGGAAGCAGGACCACAGTGTCTTTTCATATTGTCTCAAGAATCTTTCTGAGGCTTCACCTTCAGTTTGAATTGAAAATTACAGCAAAGTGTTAGACGCTCACCTATAAAGAAGAGCTGTGAGATCAATCCACTGGAAGATAAAGTACATAGAAGTACTGTTGATGACCTCCATACGTCTGGATTTGGATCTATCTGCTTCCAAAAACCTTTTTCTTGGGTTTTCTGTCATTATAAAGATATCATTTTGCTGTATTCTTTTGGTGGGTATACGCTCACACCCATTCCTGATGCTTTTTTTTATAAGCTTCAGTCTGCAAAGTCAAAGCATCATATTTTTGTCTGTGCTATTTGGCCATTTTTTTGTATATAAGCATTTCATACCAGGATCTTGATATCTTTTGGGCATTAGCAATAAAGGCAAAAAAAAGTGCTTCATGTGAGTGTTAGCCAGGGGATGAGAGAAGATTTACATTGCCAAGTGACTTATAACTGTAACAGAAGTGGGGTTTCTGAAGTTTTAAAAGCTCTATGAGAGAGAGGCTTCTGGAAGAGCAAGGACACTGGGCATTTACCATAGGAAGCAGAATAGTACCAACACATCTGAAGTTCATGAACTAAAATATGTATTCTTTTCTGAAAATATGACCCATCTAGTGCATGGTTTAACTGTTTAATTGGATTGTTTTGATCTATGTGGATTATATATTCTATTTAAAAAACAAAACAAACCCAAACAACCAAACCCAAGCCAAAACAATGAAGAAAAACCCAAAACAATGAAAACCCCTGCATGTCTGAACATGGAGGGAGGAAAGTTCTTTGTTTACACTCTGCAGTGTTGCACTCACTCTTGGTTAGGTGGGACCCTCTGGAGGTAGTGAGAGATCGGTTCTTGCTTGAAAGCAGCTGAGCTTGGTTATCAGAAAACCCACCTTAGCATAAGCTGGAGCAGGCAAGGAGCAAAAGAACCAGCAGATAGGGAGTTTGGAGCAAGAGCAGTGGTATGGGAGGCTGTTAGAAGGAAGAAGGAACTGATAAAAAGGCAGCCTTCATAAGTGATGGAAGGAAGGAGGCCTCTTCTGAGAGAGGAAATTGTTTGGCCTAGAGAACTGTTGATGCTACAGATCTTGAGAATAAGAAAGGAGAGATACTTCACTCCATAGGGACAATGCAAGTCCAGGATAAAAGAATCAAGATCCATTGGGCTGGAGGTGGGTGAACTTCTTTAACATTGAATTAAGTTGATACTTTTGAATGCCATGTATAATCTTTTTAATATAGTTATAGTATAATGACTCATTGACAGGCTTATGGTATTTATATCTTGAATTATTCAAGGCTATTGAGGAGCCAGTAGGAAAAACAGGGCAATGGCTTTAGATAATTAATCCTGAAAAAGCAGTGGTTATCCCATTCAGAAGTAGTTGTAGGTTGTTAAAGAGAAATTGCGTTGGATAAAAATTTCTCCAAATGGGTGCTCATCCTCTGCCTTTTGAGTGCTTCGGGCTAGGATGCCTGGTGTGGGAAATCTGTAACTTTGGGCAAGAAGGACTGGCAAAGTGCTAATCTGTGAATTTTACAACATGCACAGAGTGTTTTTCTTCTCCCATCTAGGGAGAATTTTCTCTGCACGGTATAAGCTCGTATATCTCTCCTTTGTTGCATTCATATTTAGGTAGCTGCTGCAAGTACCACAGCTTTAGATGCACATGGAAACTGAGACATTTGCTGTAATGTTCAAAATTCTACAACCTTTCACACTTCTGTTACGCTGCTGTAACAGCTGTGTCGAATGGTGGTCATCAGGCCACCAGACCAAGCCATTGGTCCCAAGTGTTTCAAGGGAATATCTAAGACTAAACTCACTGAGCCCCCAGAATGTTCGTCACTGGCATAGGAGGTTGCATGCTTGATGTTCTGTCTAAGCATTCAGCTCAGTAGCAGCTCCACACTTGTACTTGGAACGACGAGACAGGTGCTTTTAGAAATTAGCAGAATTAGCAGAAAAGGTCATGGGTTCAATGAGCTGTTACTTTGACAAGTATTACACCTATCAAAACATCTAGACAAAGGTAAGTAGATAGCCCACTGCTTTACATTATTAATTACTACACAAAGGTGGTGTTTTCTGTTTCTACCATATGAAGCTGCTGTGGTATCTGATTTAATTGTCTGTAACAGTGAAGCAGTTACAAGTCACCACCATATGGATGTGTGGTAGAGATTATGGAGTATAATGTGTGCATATATTATAATATTGGTTTTCAGATGGTTATTCAATAACCTGTTTCTTAATAAACAAAATATGCTGAAGCTTAAGAAGGGAAATATTCTTCTTTATGTATTTTGAATTCTAGACTTGTATGCTGAGCATCTCTGGTTTTGCATATTCCTCTTTATTCTGTAAGCCAGTAGTAGGTGTTTTTTGACAGATGCACTTTCTTTAAGTTCACCTTCCTAGTTCTAAGCTCTTTCTGAGCAGAAAGAAATTTTCCTTCTGAGAGGATAACAAGACCAGTGCTGACTGTTGGGAATGTCAATCTGTTGCTTATGTCCCCTGGCATTACTAATTGATGGTCATCCTTCCACAGAAAATTATTCATATCTGTCTTTGGGAACTCTACCTTTATTCTGTACCAGATGCTGAATAAGCTTTTCTTCTATTGCAATCTTCATATTTTCTGATGTTGTTGTTTTCCTTATGTGACCCTCTCAGTAGCTAATAACTTTTAACCCTGCTTGCCTTGAGACAAAATGAGCAGATAATGAATGAAAAATAAACTTCAGGAAAGTGATACCAGTTCTCTGCCCATTACTTTCATTCCTTGGTAAAGGCTGTACCTTTATTGGGGAAATGAGAACACCGAATTAAACGTACTCAACATCTGTTTCTCAAGAGACACTTGATCAGTGTGGAAGTAACGCTTTTCCTCTGTGGTACGAGCAGGGTCTAATCCTGTGACCATGTCTCTGTCAGCAGCAATTATCCAGCTTTTGGTTTACCCATCCCAGGGACTTAAAGGAATGGGAGAATGGGTCTTTGAACTGACAGGCTAACTAGTTTTACAACATTGAAGAGCAGAATTAATTCAATGATTTTGGAATCTCTTCCTCTGG
This sequence comes from Nycticryphes semicollaris, assembly GCA_013400055.1. Lineage (NCBI taxonomy): Eukaryota > Metazoa > Chordata > Aves > Charadriiformes > Rostratulidae > Nycticryphes > Nycticryphes semicollaris. The sequence goes on from VXBJ01007802.1 coordinate 444,933, forward strand.
TCTGTTTTGTGATGTCTTCTATTCCAGAGATATTTTCTTCTCTGTCCCTCCCTCTCCCTTTCTCCCCACACCTACCTGCACCATCTAATTTTAAATTAATTACTTGCATGTAAAATATCATTGAAAGTACACTTTGAACTTCATGGGTTTTTTTCAGATACTGAAATAACCATGCAGTTAGGGTAGATTCCTCAGCTCAAGAGAGGTTTACAACTAAAATAAGGTTGGGTTTTTTTCCTTTTTTATTCAGGTGTAACATGAACTAGTAACAATACCATTATTGAGTTACCAAGGATAAAAAAAGCCTACATAAATAATTTCTACAAAAGAAGTTATTTCCACATGGTTTGCAACTCTCTCCTATAATTTTTAGTATCTTGCTTTTGTCACTTGTCACATTTCAAAAGGCATTTCTTTACATTGAGAATAGCCTGAGAAGTATAAATTCCAGAACATAGCCTCATAATAGTGCTAAAATGAACTTTTTTTTTCAAACCTTAATAATCTTTTAAATACTTTTGCCTTCTCAGGGTAATCACACAAAACCAAAACAAATCCCCCCCCAAAACAAGCAACTTGAAAAACTTATTAAAAGAAGGTTTTGCGTATTCTGTGACTGCTTCATTAGGGACATCAATTGAATCTGGAGATAAAAAAAATTTGAGATCTCAGTTTGGACTGTGTTACTCATGAGTGATACCATCATTACTAGAGAAACACAAATTTCCTTATCTCAGATTCCTATGTGAATGAAAATATATTTTCCTACAAAGGGGAATGTTCTGCAATAAAATAGAAGGAAAAAACAATTTGACCAAAATAATAACTGTAACGGCATCAGTTGTAGGTGCATGATAAACAGAATCTCAGAAAAGGGGTGCAAATTCCCAACAGTGGTTGAATTGGTGAGGAGATTTTATGGAGGTCTGGGACAGGTGATGCTTATGAACTCTGAATTCACTGCAGTGAGGTATCAATTAGAGAGATGTGATTGAGTAGGAAAGCATGTAAGCTGTGCTTGATTTGGATCTTGGAAGCTGTGACCGCTTGGTTGGTGGTTAGTTTCATTAAGTTGCTCTCCTGGCCATGTTCCCATGAAGACTACTGAATATTTCTCTTTGAAAGCTTGACTCGGTTTTGATCCCTGTCAAAGTGGTCTAATAGAAAACAACTGTTGTGAAAAATGATAGGTTATCTTGTTGCCATCTTGATTGTCACATATCTTTTATATCTCCTGTAACTAATTTGTCTTCCAGGACCATTGTGCTCACAGAGAACTGAGTTTTACATTCTGGTTTTCCAGCACTGTATCAGAGAGTCTGTGCCTCTATAGCTTGTGAGATTTGTTATGCGTTACTAAAATAACCTAAAGAAACTGTACATACTGCATTGTCTTGTGCTTACATTAAAGGAAAACAAAGACTGGGAAACATTTCTAAAGCCTCTGACCCCTTCCCTCTGGTGGAGACACACTGGTAACTCAGACTTAGGCTTGTAGATACAGCTCTGTTGTGAATTACGATACGAAAAATATTTTGGATCTCTTAAAGGTGAATAGTGGCCTGGAACCTTCAGTAAGGACTTGATATTCCTGCTTCTGGTCAGGATATTCAACAACAAATAATTTTGGTTCTGTTCAATATTTAGTTTTTGTTCAATAGTTGAAAAGTTTTAATCACACATTTGGTTCTCCTGTCATTCAGTTCCAGCCTTGGGATTTTATTGTCTTACTCCTTATTACTCAAAATCTTTTTAAGAAAGTGGCTTTCCATATATCACAATAACAGCAGAAGCTTTTTTTTAAGAAAAGTAATACACCTTTGGGTTGGATTACTGTCACAATAACCGTTAAGTCACAGGATATTAACATGGACAGTCATTTATGCATTAGTGCAGACTAAGAAACACGGCCCCTAATGGACTGGTGTAACGGTGTCCACAATGTCACACAGTTGACAGGCAATTTTTTTAATTGTAACATGACACTAGCAAATTAAAAACAAAACAACAACAACAAAAACCTAAAAAAAAAACCCAAACCCACTGGATTTGTGTGGGAACTGTAACTGGAAAACATTTCCTTAATGAGAACTAAAGGAAAACCCTTTAATCACAGATAATGGTGCGCAATTTTCACTTGTTTGTTTTTCAATGTGACACATCCTTTGTGAGTACTTATAAATTATTCTAGGTATTGATTTTATAACCTTTGACTCTAGAATCACCCTGTGTTGAATGGAGTAAGGACTAAATCCCTTCTGCCCCTTTCCTGTTATGAATTTCATAGATGAGGTAAATCAGACCAGTTTGTGCCATTGCGTTTCAAAATTCGTTTATGAGTTCTTTGGGGCAGTTGAAATCAAATAGTTCTATTCTTATATCTATCATTACATTGTTTGTTTATCATCAATTCAAAATGGTATCTTCAGTATGTAACTGATTATCTATTAGAAGTACAAAACCATAATCAAACACCATTCATGAATCTGGACCTTATGGAAAGGGGAAGTTTGTGGCGAGGGTCTTGTGGGCAAAATTACCTCTGATTTTTGTTATGACGAGTTGCAGAGTCTCTGCTTCGGTTCTTTTTCAAGGTTTGTGAATTTGATATTAAGCTTTTTCTTGTTCTTTTTGGTGCTCTATGGTGGCTATTTTCATTGTTTTTTCTTGTGCTGCGTTTTTTTTAATACCCTGCTTAAGTAAAGCTGCCTGTCCCTACTGCTTGGGAGGGCACTTTTCTATAAAAGTACATATGTTTGGGTTTTTCTAAAGAAAAAAAAATAAACAACCGAAACCTTGTCTTGATATTATGCTGTATATTTAATGAATTATTAACCACCAAGACCATAGCGCCTGCTTCAGCACTGTTAAATTTTATCATGTTAATCTTTTGCTGTGAATATGAATATGTTAAGTTCCATATAAAATTTCAGAGAGGAAAAAACTTACAAAACAGAAGCAAGTATATTTTATGAAAATCATATTTCCACAGCAAATAATTCAATCTCTTTTTTATTGGTTTGTTTCTCATAGCTCCCACAGGCACTGGTCTATAGTATAAACATCCACCTTGTAAATATGTAGGCTATTTTTAGTTGTCTTTATTTTTGTAGGAAATGAAGGTCTGAAGTTGAGAAATAGCATCATTCTTTTCAATTATTTCCCCTTCAATGTACTTTTCTCCTTTTCTGTCCTACTTTTAAAATTAAAGCCTTGACATGTGACATAGTAGTCATCCTGGAACACCCTAGCCTGTCCAATATGTAGTGCCCCAAAATATCAAGAAGAATAAGGTCCAGAACCAAGACTGTACCAGGAGCTGCGAGGCCAAGGCTGATGGTGCATTCTGTGAGAATATATTGGGAAAGGAGAGCAGCCGACAGCGTGCACGTTCCAGGAGCGGAGCAGTAACAGAGCAAATAACTGGCCTAAGTTCTTGTGTTACTTTCCAGCATAGACAAGATTCAAATCCCATGTTAAAAAATTACTTCCAAGCCTAAGTCTTATTGAAAGTTGGAAACAGTTTGTCAAATATCCAGATGTGTCTGTGAGAACCAGGAGTACATGCACCTAACTTACAGGAAGGGTTTTGAAAACAGTTTACTGGGTTGCTGATTACAGTAGTATACATTTGCATTTCTTGTAACTCCATCATCATGGTCCTTATTTGTGGTATTTCACTGTGTTAATATTATAAACTTTGTTAATGTGTTGTTATAAAATCATAAATGCACCAATAAACCTTACAAATTTCAATGTATTTTATGAAAATCACAACCTCAGAACAAGCAATTTTAATTAATTAAATTTATTGTTGGGGGTTTTTTTCCGTAGCAATACTCTTAGTAGTATGGTTTCGTTTCATTTTTAACAGTTTTCCTGTTTAGAAATTTGCTTGGTCATATGAGGAAACAATAAAATGACAAGTAGAGTTATTTTAGAAGATGGCTTTGTATTAAAAAATAAATTATATTGCTAGCTTATGGGTCAAAAATAACTGAAAAACTGTAGCTAAGCCCTCTTAATGATGACTTAACTCTTACCTGAAACCTTTGTTGAGGGTTTATGCTTATATGAGACAACATAGTGATGCGAAATCTGGAAAATGAGCTGTTGACTGTTTATTAACATATGAAAAAGAATAAAGTTCTTCAGATGCATGTGAAGTCTTTAGATAGTACTAATAGATGACAGCTCTAACCTTTAATACCTAAGGGAAAATAATTCACTTCGTCAGATAACTATGCCAAGACTATCTTGTCATGTTTTCCAAAACTAATTGCAAATGTTGAGGACTTTTTGAGGACTGAAGATGAAATCTCTCCTCCTTTCTTAGTCATTATCACTTAGAAGTATTATCAGCTGAAGGGATGTATGGATAATATCGTTAGGACACAGGTAACTGGGTTTTGGATTTGGAGCAGAGGATCTGTATTGCATAATGCTGGGTTTACACACTGAAACGCTTAGTGAATGTTGAAGAAAAGCTTTTAAATGTCATTTATCCATCCATCCATCCCATGTTATATATGTAGTGAAACATGCATGTCCCGCTCTCCTGCTTGTTTTTGCAGACAGTACTCTCTCTTCTGCACTTTTGATTTTTGCACAATGGAAAATTAACACCAATAGATGGAATAGAATTGACCAGTCTTGAGAATGCATAATGGGATCACCATGGGGAGAGTTGTTTCAGAAAATGCAACAAGCGATCTTTACAGTTCTGGTTTTTCGGGTTCCATGACATGTGGAGAATTGAACATCCTTTCTCTCACTGATCACAATGACACATAGGTGCTCTGCAGTGGGGAGATTTGGGGTTGAATATACCCAAAAATTATATCAGTTTATGTTCTTCTTTAGGTAAAAGTGAGTCAGAATTCCTAGAGCCAAGTACACTTTTATGTCTGGAAAATATTTAGATTGCTGCATTTAACCTAGAAGAAATATTCACCAGGTTGTGGTCTAGAGAAATCTGCTGAATAATGCTTTGCTTGCCCCTGAGTTGCTTGGATATAAGGACCATAGGGGGGAAAAAAGTATTTGTAAAATTGTATTTTCCATTGGAGATACCATTTGAAATTGGCAAAACCTGCAGTTTCAGGCACAGCATATTTGTTTCTTAAATTTATTGTTGGATTCCTGTGTGATAAAGCTTGACAAAGAGTTTATTCTTCAATTTATTCGTAGAGACTCTTTATCAGCTAATTGAAAAGTGAAATATGTTATCTGGGGATACCAAAGTGCTTCTGGTATGTTTTCTTACAAATTCTTAATGTGATTGGATGCAATTGAGGTATTATAACTGTGACAGAGATCATATAGCCGGATTATACTAAATAGCAAGGCAATAATTAGTAGATAATAACACATGTATCTCTTAGTGCAGATAAAATGGAGAATAAGGTCCACAATAAATTGTACTTCCTACTTTTTGTTAAAGGCCTGTTTTCGGTGCCTACAACTTAGCTGAGCATTGACCACGCTGATTGAAAAACATTATTGCAGCTTAATTCCGTCTAGGAATTTGCATTTATGTGGACATTTACTAAAAATTCCCCTTCTGATTTGATAATAGACCCCATCTTTTTTGAGTGTTGGACATTTCCTTATGTCCTGCAGTGGCATGTGCAAAAGACTCATGTAGTCTTTTGTCTGGTTGAAAGAAGTGAAGGAATGATAGTTTTGCCTTCATGATATAACTCTTGGCTGTGCATATCAAGGTACTGATTATCAGGGGGCTTTGTGACCTTTGTAAGATATTAGTGTTATAGTATGTGACTTAACTTCTTTTAATTAAGAAATTATGTATGCTAAAATATCTTTTGGATGATGAAATTAAGTACTCGGTGTTTGTGCATTATTAGAAATAGCTTCTTCAATTCTTTCCTCCTAGTGTGCATTGCATCTTCTGTCCAATTTATAATTATACAGCTACATTCTTCTTGTCTTACTAGGTCTAAGCATGATGCATTTGGGGGTAGGAAGTAAAAAGAATAGATTACTACGGAACCAAGGAGAGACTGTCTTGTATTTCAATTATTAACCTGAGAGAAAAGGTTTATACTCTGTGCTCTGCTATTAGATTTGCTGATATCGCTGTCATGTGAAGAGGAGTTGTACAAAGGAGGTTTCAATTACCCTTGCACAAGCAACATTAATCCCGGCATTTCTAATTGCTGAGGGTATTTTTTTATATTTTATTTTATTTTGCAGCTTCTTATAGAATGTCTCTGTATGTGCATTCTGTTTTTATGTGTATTATCTAGATGGACAGATACAGGTAAAATTAATGAACACAACTGTAAACAGTAATAATTCATTTTGATGACAGTTTTAGCAGGGTATAATTCAAATTCTTTTTCTACCTCAAGCAATTCTTCAAAACTGAGGGCTAATGTTTTCTCTGAAAACAAAGTCTTCAATAACCATCACAAGATCTTAGAGGGAATCACATGGGATATTGCCAGAGGGCAGGAATGAAATTCAAACATGACACCAATGTATGACATGTAACAGAACTGTAGAGTAAATAAAAGAATCAAAACAAGCTCTCTGTCTTGGGAATAATTATTAAATAATTTTCAATAGCAGGAGAAAGGTGTGTGATTGCTAATGTGGTGCTGAACAAATATGAAGCAAAATACAGTACCAAAAAGAGCTTGTGAGCTAAATAGACATATGATGAAATAAGAATTGAATTTGAGCTTCTGACTGAGGAGTCAGCTTAACTATATATTTCCCAGGGTGTTGGAGAGCCAGCTTTAATGTTAGTGCCTAAGAAATGTTCTCAGATTTCCTGGTGAAAGGATTTATATGTGTGCAAAGGATTATTTGGATTTATTGTTTGTTTTATTTTGATAATGGTGACGCCTTAACACTCCTTCCTTGCTCTAGTCCTACACACAGTATTTAATTTCTATTAGCACGTAGTATAGTCCAACTAGCTGTTTTATCATCCTGGTGTTGATGAGTCTGTTGTAGTATCAGCAATGCTTCAGTCTTGAGAGTAAGGGATGACTGAACCAAACTAATACAAAATGTGTGCTATTGTGCTTGGTGGGCATATAGGACAAAGTCTGCCTAACTGGAAAAAAATAGTTGGCTTGGTTTTGTGGGGTTTTTTTCCTGGCTTTCAAATCCATTGCTCAGAACTACTGGAATATACTGTTTCAGCCCATTATTATTTTTCTCTGAGCTTATTTGAGAGCCTGCAGTATATGAAACATTTTCAAATTAAAGAAAACCGAAAAACAAAAAAAACCCACAAAACCCACAAAACCAAAAAACCCTGTGGTTTTGCTTTTTGGTAACTCTTTATCATGCAGTTTAATTTTATTAATTCTGAACTCTTCCTTTAATTCTTCCTGTCACAAAATTATGAGATGTTCCAGAGCCAAGCCATCTGGCTTCTATAAAAGCCACAGAAAGATCAAGGACATCTCCAACTGCTTTTATTGACCAGAGCGCTTCATGAGCCTTTAATGGGAATAGTGGGGGTGGGCAAAAAGTTTGGTTTTCTTAGCTTAAAGTGCTCTTGTTGATGGGCCTCAGTGAAGTCAGCTTTCTACACTGTGTTTCATAAACCTTTTATGACTACATGAGTGTAAACAAGGTAAAGGTCCACTGTATTTCTCACTGAATAAAAAGGATATTCTGAAAATTTGATACACATTTCCTTATTTAAAGAAGTTCTTCATGAGCTCCATATGACATTCGTACTGCAGTCGCTTAGATTTGAAATGTCCCAGTCTTTCATGGCTTGAAAGAGAAACAGAAAATCTTTCTAGGAGCTGAAATACAAATGGTGGCTGCCTGACTTTTTTCATGTGTTTATACCTTGTGTCTGTCACAGTAAATTTAGGTAGAAAATGCTCCTCGTGTTTAAAAAAGACAAAGCCTGTGAAGAAGTTTTAGCAGTCTGGGGAACTGTGCAGTCAATGAAAGAATGGCTGCATTTAAAATCATTGGCTTATTAAAAGTCCATTATAAGTGGCTAAATTAGCTGGCTCTCTAATCTCAATTTTACTTTCATTTAGCAGAGAAGAGTTGAGATACTGATGGTTGTTCTTGACAGCATGTTACAACTGTGTAGAAAGTTTTTATTTGTGAGTTGGAAAATGGTTTTTAATGTCATAGCAGTAAAAAAAAAATGCTATAGGAGAAGGAATAAGAATACTAAAGTATAGAAAAGTAAACCTTTTTATAAGGTGCCCAAGACAGTGATCTCATCACTTCTTGCTTCTTTGTCTTTTGACTGGATGAAGGCTTGTTCCCTTGAGTGAATGACTTATAAGAATATAGTTATAAATCAGGGCTCGATAGAAAGATCCCAAATATAAACCTTCGGTTGTTTCATTCATAGTATGTGCTCCTTGCTTTCATACTTCTTTGAAATGTCTATATGGCCTGTCTGCCCTATGACATCTAGATGCAGCTGAAAAATATATAGAGCTTTATGACCCTGACTGTCAAGAAGCCAGGGCAGGGTCTAACGTCAGGCTCCTTCAAGGCTGAGTGCAGAAAATATACCTTAAATGATTTTAAGACTTAGTGACTACTACTGATTTGATCCATATATTTCTCTTGTTTGTTTTGCATCAGGTGGTTTTGGAAGGATGCTGAGCTTAAAACAAAATACGATAAAGCCAAATACCTTATTCCTGTAGAAACCTGAAACTGCAGCATTTATAAGCAAGTGTAAGAACAACTTCAGTCCTGCTAAAATTCGTTGCAACTGCTAATTTAACAAACTACTGCACATCTTCCAGATGAGATACTGATGTGGGCCAGTGCTGCTGACAACGCAAAGCATGTGTGCACACTTCAGTAGTAGCTTCCAACCATTAACATAAGGGCAAGCCTTCACAGGAGGGTGTCAGAACTGCTGGGGAGTTCAAGAGATGTCTTCATTACACCAAGAGATTACCTTAGCAGTTGTGCTGCAGCCAAAACTTGATCCAGGATTTGGCATCAGTTCCCAAATCCAGGATTGTGTCTAGAACAAATAATGCCAATCTCTTCCAAGTTCTGTATACTTCAGTGCAGTACCTGCCCTGAACAAAAGCAAGGCACAAGTAATTTGTTTTTCTAGTGGTAGTTTTATACAGATGTTGAGTGAGGAAGCAGAACAATGAGCCAGCAAACTGTTTCATACTGGTGCTCCCATTACCACAGCAACAGAATAAATTGCAGAAGGACAAGAGCTCATCCATTTTTTTTTATTGGATAAATTCAAAGCATTTTATTTCTGTAGCATGACCGTCTATTCTACATCGCAGGCTAATAGAGAAATTCAAAGTATGAATACACTGATACATGCAGTACATGAATAAAGCATAATAGGAAAATACAACAGATAGAAAAGAGTGGGCAGATTTACCACCCACCACCCAGAACTATGAATCTGTCTGACATCATCCCTGGTTAAAAGAGAGACAGATCTCTGCTTTGGTTTAATTACACATAATTTGGCTGACAGTTGAAATACAAACCTAAACAGTCAGTCAGCTAAAGATACACAAAATTAAGTATTTCATGCAGTGTCCAACCCCTTCAATCTTTATTAATAACTTAATTACATTAATTACACCATGATTTTAAGTATTGCTAGTACAAGAGGGGGAAAAATGATAGACTTCCCTAAGTAATGAGCTGCATAACAATTCTGTTAGAATTAAGACTATTAGCAAAATGCAAAGTAGCAGTAATTTGTAAATATATACTCCACAGTTTATAATTCATGTTGTTCTACTCCATAATTCTTTTCTTTAGCAAACTCCAGCAGCCATCATTTTGGAGATCAATCCAAGTGTGCTAGAAATGTTATGAATAGAAGACTATTCTCAGGCCAGGCCGATATCCCAATAACTTGGTATTTCTACTACATTTTCATTCCTTTGGGGTTGTTGCTGATGTTGTTTAGAGGGGTCTTTTTGGCTCTATTTTCAGTAATATTTCAGTAACCATCTGTAGCACTCAACCTGAGTTTTCCTTATTATATTCCATTCTATCATGCAATGCAGCTGTCTTGCATTGAAGTACTGAAGCCTTTATAGATCAGCTTGCATCTAAAGATAGTTTGGTAGATCCATGTAGTTGATGAGGCTTACTGGCCTTTAGCCTCTTGTCTGGGTAATGCTCCCCTTGAACAGTATAAATACATGGGCAGTTCTTCAGAGAAGTTATGTCTGTTCTAACTTGTTGGACCAAGCAAGACCAAGCAAATCTTACCAGGGAAGATTTAGATTAGAAGTCAGAAAAAACTTTGTCTCACAAAGAGTGATCAGGCACTGGAATGGCCTGCCCAGGGCAGTGGTGGAGTCACCGTCCCTGGCGGTGTTCAAGAAGCATCTGGATGAGGTGCTTCGAGACATGATTTAGTAGCTTAGTGGGTAGTAGTGGTGATAAGGAGGATGGTTGGACTAGATGATCTTGTAGGTCCTTTCCAACCTTGTGTTTCTATGATTTCTATGTATAAAATAGCTCTCATAAATTTTACTGTCAAATTGCTAAGAATTATAAGCACTCTTTTACAGTTAGGTATGTTACATTGTACCTTCTTATGGAACCAGGTCAAGAATACTGAAGCAGCCTATAATAATAATGATTAAGAGATATTTATTAACATCACTTTTCTATTTGACTTATTACTGTGCACATCAGACAATGCTGAATTACATATGTTTGCTTCATCATCTTATTAAATAATTCATTTGAATCCTTGGAATTAAATTGGAGTATGCTTAGTTTACGTAGGAAAAGTAATTTTTTTTCTGAGTTGTGAACTGCTTAAAGGGATGGCACCTTCTTAATAGCCAAGTTATAGCTGCAATATTTGGTTAAGCATCTTTTCTTATCAAATTAGAATTTGCTTCTTAAGTCAGGCTTCTAACTTTAAAGTGTCTTTAAAAGGTTCTTTGTTTGAGGCATTAACTTTGGAAAGAAAACTGATATCCCTTTCAAGTGATTGTTTTACAGTGAGTTATTCTGATGACTGCAAATAAGAATTCCTATAAGAGTATTCTGGTAAGCTTTTGTAAATTATTTCAAGATGTAAAATTATTGAAATTATTTCTATTGTCTCCAGAATAAAGTTTCCCCTTATTAAAATTTAGAACCAAGTGTTATTCGGGAAATGTTACTATACCACTTAGTTGGAACTGACAGGGACAATTTGAGAAATACTACTAACTGTAACATTTTAAAATGTAAACAAAATGGAAAGGTATTTAAAGCATTCATATTTGGGCTCTCTTGAGTAGTCATTCAAAGTTAAGGAGGCAGTTGCATTTGCAGTTTGTCAAGGATTTTGGTGCTTTGTCGTTTCCACGCTACTTGACTGAGTGTGTTGGTGTGTCTGCCTGGGAGACATCGACAACTAAATCACTGAAGTGCCTGCCTGAAGTGTTTGATTATTGTTCTACTTACCATCTACAGAAGCTGAACAGCTCTATGGTATACATTGCATGAGCCTCAGAAAGGTGCTTTTCTTATTCTTGCCGTGATAAATTACAGAAGTATCCATTGTGGCACTTTATTACTCTTCTTTCTTTTACTATAGTATAGACAGTGACTATAGTACCTGTCATCTGCCTTTATCATTCAGATCAGTGATTTGATGCTTGTTCTTTGAAGATTCCCCAGATGTGATATTTTAAATTCTTTAATACTTCTGAACTTTTGAACACCTAGTTAAAAAACTGTCAAGAGTGATAAATATCTACATAGATGTCTCCATATTGTCACAATGGTGATTCTGCATACCTTCAAAATTAGAATAAAAATATTTTTCATGATAGAACTGTTAGATTAAAACATGGTATCTAAGGTTTCATATTTGAGATGGAAGAAGTCAAAGACACGTGACATAGACTGCTTATTTGTCTAGGAGTAATTCAGCTGGCAAGATGGCAAGTAAAAAATGAACGTTCTTTGCTTATTTGTACCCCAATACTCTAGATCTCATTTTCCTACATTTTAATTCAAGTACTGTTTACATCTTTATTTTGAAACTCAAAAATGCAAATATTATCATTGACAATTCCATTATTCTGAGATGGAAGGGACCTTTAGAGATCATCTAGTCCAACTTCCCTGATAAAGCAGGGTTGCCCAGAGCACATCACTCAGGACTGCATCCAGGTGGGACTTGAAGATCTCCAGAGAAGGGGACTCCACAACCTCCCTGGGCAGCTTGTTCCAGTGCTCTGTCACCCTCGCCATAAATAAGAAGTTTTTTTTCTCTTTTTTGAATGGAACTTCCCGTGTTCCACCTTGTGCCCATTGCCCCTCATCCTATCACTGAGAACCACTGAAAAGAGTTTGGCTCCATCCTTTTTCAACCCACCCTTCAGATACTTGTAAGCATGAATAAGGTCTTCCCTCAGCCTTCTCTTCCCCAGGCTAAAGAGTCCCAGCTCTCTCAGCCTTTCCTTATAAAGGAGGTGCTCCAATCCCTCAATTCTCTTTGTTGCCCTACACTGGACTCTCTCCAGTAGTTCCCTGTCTCTCTTGGGCTGGGGAGCCCAGAACTGGATGCAGTATTCCAGTTGTGGCCTCACTCATTAAGTTATTCTCTGCCCAGCTTGCCAGCCTGTCCAGATCACACTGGATGGCAGCACAGCCCTCTGGAGTGGCTTAAATTAATTTAAGTTACTTTAGTATTGTTGGTTTTGTAACATGGCAGGAAGAGAAAAACTCTGGGAAATTTGTATTTTGAGGCTGTTCAGTTTTAATTGAACACTGCTAACTATTTTTTTTTTATAAACATAATGACTGGTTGAGAATTCTAGGCATAGAATTCCCAAGGGCAGATCTTTATGCAGTGATTTTTAGTCCTAGTCTTTATTTCTTTTAACCAATGGGTACAGAGTTACTGTTTCCTGAAGAGTATTGCATGAGAACGCTTTATACTGAGTTATGAGACACGGCACGTATACAAGTTTTTTGGTGATGATTTTCATTCCTTTTTGTAAGATTGTTTTGATGATGTAGTGACACAGGGAAATAAATGTAGGCTGAACAAATATAAAATATAGCTGGATGTAACTATTTTTTATCAAAGAATGTTAAGTTTATCTTGAGTTTTATTTTGCTGCAAAGACATCTAATTTTGAACTTTGTAAGAAATTCGGAATGTAGTAATGCCACTTTTTGGTGTTTTAATGGTTTTCTGAATCTGGAGGAGTTACACCACAGAGTAAGTCACTAACTAATTCTGTGTTATGGCTGTCTGTTAAAGAAGAGCACTAGGAAAAATAATATGTTGAGAAAGTATCATGATAGTATTTGCTTTCTCAGTTTCTCCTTAACTTGCTCCTTCACTGAACCTACTGGGTATTTTTCTCTAACGTTGATGAATATCAGAGCAGTGAATGTTCAGGTGTGTCCAAGGTTGGATCAGGGCTGTTTGTCCAGCCCTGAAAAAGCACCTGTATTTGAAGTGGATTCTGCTATTGTAATATTTGGTGAATGGGATTTCACTGGGAGCTGATCTGTGCTCAGTGAGAAATAGGTCCTTTTGCACACTATTTGTAATGGAGTGGAAAATTACATTTGCCATTGCAAGAACAGCCCCATTAGTGGGAAAGCAGATTCTCTTGCAGAGAGCTGGAATGCACCTCAGGCAGTGTCAGGGTGACAGTCCAAATAATGGGAGTTTGGAATGAACCGGGAGATACTAAAATGAAAAAATGCTTCTCTTCATACATTGTGGTTCCTTCATAAACTTATTGCCACATAAGGAACAGTTTGATTTAAAACAGCATGAAACTAAAAAAACCCAGACATTCAAGCAACTGTTTATAACTTGTTTTGAGGATGAAGCCTACTGTTGTGAAAAGGAAATGCAGTGATTCTATTCCGAGGCCATTATCTAAACCCGTGTGAAGCTGCAAACGTAAACAGGAATACTAAAGTGTTTTGTAGAGGATTGTGTTTTTTGCTTGTGGTTTTTGTTTGTTTGTTTGTTTTTAAATAACACTGCAAGTGTTGCCATTTTTCTTAACCATATGGATGCTTTAGGAACTGAGTAAAGGTCCTTCTGTGCGACTGCAAGCATCTAAGACATGGTACAGCCATCCCTGCCCTGCACTTTCTAACACCTCCTCAGTGAACCTGTTTTAATCTTACTCCACTAATGAATGATTAAGATATATAAAAGAAATGGTGTCAGTTGTATTTTAAAGTACTTAAAAGTCTCTGGCAATGAAGATAAATTGCAAACGCTGGCAGTCCAAAGAGCAAAAATCATCTCATTTCCCTTGATTCTTAAAACCAAAACAAAAAACCCCAAACTTCTAAACTCTTAATGACTATGAAATAGATAATATGATAATATGAAGAACACTGGGGACTGTCAATGTGTTAAGAGGGCTAGAAGAAGTCCTTGTAGAGCTGCACTGTGCTCTAGAATGACAGTCAAACTTGAATTTTTTTAAATCACGTCATTTTCCTATTGAACTTGTAACTTCACTGATTGAAATTTAAAAAAAATTAAAAAAAAAAGGAAAAAGTATACACCAGGGTGGTTTTTTTGTTGTTGTTGTTTTTGACTGAACTATAGTAGCTGACAACTTCTGCAAAGTCCACTACCTGGTCGTGAGGTAGCAAAGTAGAGAAGCAGTAGTTCTATTATACATACTAGGAGTGTAGGGAGAATGAAAGGGTCTTAGGTTTCATTGTCATTCTTCTGTCAGTTACCCACTGAGTTTATGGTCATTAATTTTTCTAGGAACTGATCTAAGGGTAAAATTCAGACCGTCGTTTGAATGAAATATTCACTCTCAAAGACTGCTGCAAATAATTAGGCATATGAGCCTTGATGTTTCACAGATCCCAGACCATTTAGACTAAAATATCTGTTAGGGTTTTCTTATTCATCCACTCTTTTGCAACAGAGTGTCTCTGTAAAGCATCTTACTCTTACAGTAATTTCTGATGGCTTTTTTCTTATTAGCATTGTTACGTGGTTATTCTGTTCTTGAGCAAAAGCTCATCTTTATTTTTTCAGATAAGCAACTTCAATCATTAGGATAATAACAAATTAGTTAAGGCCAGGATTTTTTATCTATGTTTAAGAAAAGTATCCATAATGCAATTAAGTTGCAGCTTTTTAATTCATGTGAAAAGGTAGGCATGAGACATTAGGTATAGTGAATATGTAGAGGATGGAGTTTGAATGGGGTCATCAAAAGTAAGAGAGAGACTTCTTTTTGGTCCTCCCCAGGAGTGAGATTTCTATGTGTTGGCTCCTGTCCTCAAAGATATAAGGAAATGTTTAGCATCAGGCTGAGTTGCATGTTTCTGCTAACAATTATTTTTCATCATCAGGGAAAATTACCTCTGTGTTAGGTCTCCATTGGATTTATTCCAGCAGTGATTTTAAGGTGTGGTTTATATAGGAGGGTCTGTACTTTGTAGCATTGAGCAAAAAGTGGGGCTTTCCTTATCCAGATCAGATTCTTCCTTTGATAAGTTGGGAAAGTTGGGATAAAAATGCATGAGGTGAACAGGTGGTGATACCCATGCCTTGTGAAAGTACAACCTGTTTTGTTTGTTACAAGGGTGTCTTGACAACCTGAGTGAGTGAATGCCCCTTAAAGCAACTCTTGTAGTTTGTGGTGGACAAATGAGCAGCTTACAGTTTCTTTGTTGAAATGTAATCAATTTTTGAGATAGGAAGAGCATTATCAAAGGGGAATATGCATAACTGCACAGTAAAAGTCCCTGTACTGAAAAGATTTAGGCTAGAACTGGAACTGAAATAATCAATTTTGTTAAGGATAAACTTTTTTTTTCCCCCAAATATTAATTAAAAAATATAAAATCTTGAGAACTTTTAATTGTATGATATATCCTGGTTTTATTTTCTCTGATAAGAAGGTGCAAACTGTGTGGGGTAAAATAAATATATGTTTCTGCATGACACCATCTTGGCATTTCTACAAGTTCTTTTCTAAATATATTCTTTATCTTAGTTGTCTTGAAATACTTTTAATATAATTAAAAGCACAGAATGAGTGCCAGACTTGTCAATTCCAACAACAAAGTGCTGAAATTTTCAGTGAAACGGAGAGATCCATCTCCCACACATTGTAATGAATAGGTTCATAAAAGGAAAATAGTTTAATTACATTTTAGTTCATGGATTGTTAATAGGCTGGAGTATCTAAATTGAATAATGTGATTCTGGTAATAATTATGTGTAAATGAACTTGTTTAAATGATATTTTACAGCTTCTTTATAAAATTACAGCTAGAGGCAATCCAGTGATAGACAGACAAAGGCCATGCAAAAATTATCATAAACTATTAGCTTGTTTGCAAAGGGTTTTATGTTAATCTTTTAGTACTTAAAGCACTCTGCAATTAACATATCACGGGGAGCTGCCTCGCAGCAAAGGCATGCAAATTAAAGTGCTCAGATAAAAAGCCATTCACATAAAAAAAATCAAAGAAAGGGTGGCATAGCACTCAAAGGGTACTGGTTTTATATTTGAGATTAAGGAGGTGTAATGATTGTGTTATCTAACCAGGGTTGTAATTAAAGCTTTTCTCCTGCAGACATGACAATAGATACAGCATTGATTTCGGTGTTTTAATTGTGAAAGTCATTTTATTTCAGGGCAGAAGATATGAATAGCCTAAATCAAAGGGCTAGAAGATTGCTTTGTTGATAGTACTTGTTCAACAGCTGCCTTGTTGCTTAATACACAAATGGGGAGAATGGTGAAAGAGATCCTGGGAGGTGCTCCGTATTGTAATTCTCCTGCTGGTTTCCTTTCCTTTCATGAAAAAGGCAAAGATCTGTGTACTGATTGTAAACAAGCAATCTTTTCATACATCACCAATGTTTTTCCTCCCTTAGTTTCCTCTGAACAAAACAAGTCATAAAAGCCTTGAACTAACTTTTACTACTGCTCTTTCCAAACTACGAAAGTTTTTGTAATAAAACCATCATCTGCTCTCAGAGATATCACACTTTTAGTGGGGAACAAAAAGTCTCCGTGTGGCTGTAACTCCTGTTATCAGAAATGCCACTGTAACAAAAGGGATGTGCTGTGGGGAATTGGATGTTAGATTTTATTTACATTATGTTTGTGGCCATAGAGTCTCCACAGTGTTAGTCTGGGAAGGGGTTACTTCCTCCCCCCGATCACTATAGTAACAGAGTAGAAAATGCATGATGAAAATAAATAAATCTGGCTAGATTCTCAACTGGCATACGTAGCTGTCTTGTCTGCTCGTGCTAGTGGGGAGTTACACACTCAGAATGGGCAAGGCCTGGGAGCTGATGTGGGAAGAAGCTGGACTGGTAGAAACAGTTGATCAATGTGAAAACCCCTTATATCAATATGGCTTATTTCCTTTCTGGTATGGGAGGAGTTATCTCAGTATGACGTGTCAACATAGCACGTGGAAGAAGTTAACTCAATGGGTAACTACATGCGTGCAAGAGGAACTGGATCATTTTTCATCGTACCAGTACACTCAAAGTGTCTACAGTCTTTCTGTTATAGACAAGATGCGAGCAGTGAATGTGTGTGCTTTCTCTTTCCTCAGCAAAACCAAAATAGGGATTAAAATGGTGCAGGGTCTCACATAATACGAGCTATCCCAAATTCCCTTGGAGCCTTTCTGAGAGACTCAAATATACAGAAATAAGTCTGGCTTTCTGCCACTAGACCTGCACATTTCCTAATTTGGGTTTAAAGTAGGAGTCAGTGTGACACAAGAAAAACCATTCTCTTGTAATTACAAGCAGTAAGGACTAGTGACACTTTGTCTCTGGGACTACACTCCACTGCTGGTCCCCACCCTTAATTGCTTCTGGAACATTGGGTTAATTTCACGTTTTTTCCCCATAATTTTCAAAGCCCTCCGTGGAACTAGCTTAAACTAAGAAATTGCTTTTCTCCAACTGTAGTGACAGATTCCCTTGACAGCTACATTTCACAGGAACTATGAAACTGTCAACCTTGAGGATGATGCTTATGAGAGCAGCAGACAGAGCTTTCTCAGCAGCTGGCTCAAGGCTGTGGAACCTAGTTCTGGAGGAGGATAGAATGACCACAAATCTCACTACTTTCAAAGCTGTGTAAAATTTGCTTATTCAGCTTATGTTATACACAGCCAGAGGAGAAACAGTGATGATTAAAGTAAAAGGTAGAAGAGACTGCAGATGGAAAAAGTTCCTGGGAAAAGTGGAGATGGAGACAAGACCATCTGACAATTCCAGTAGCAGGGTGGTTACAACCTTTGCTCAACTCAGACGTACAGAGGAGCATGGCTTGTTTATTTTGCAATCACTGGAAACAAAAAATGTTGCAAGGATGGTCTGAGATTTCTAGCCTGATTTCTCGGCCAAGGGCTTCATTAGATTCCATCTATATGTGGTACCAAAGCTAAAATAGCATGGCTTGATAAGCGTTTAGGAATACTATTGTGGCCTATATTTATTTGTATTTATATATGTACATATAGACTGTTTAAATTCATCTGTGTGTGATAGTATTAATGTAAAAAAGTTTTAAGTTTTGGGGTTGTCATATCATTGCTTTAAATCCAGCCCTGAATGAGAGAATTTCCCAACTACATTTGCCTAAGTTTCATTACTACCCCCTCGCACCTCCACATGTTTAATGAAGTAGCTACTTCTTGCCTGAACTATTTAGAAAACTCTGAGGAGAAACAAAAAAGATCTTGTGGCCATTCGGCAGTAGATTGTGTAAGGATTTCCATTGTGGCTTTTTGGAAGGTAGAGATTTTTGTAAATGTTATATAGACTTTATTGAATCTTACTGATGTTTAATCTTTACTCTTACAAGCTCCCATATTTGCAGGCTTCTACCCGTCTAATTGCAGAGAACATTAAGATAGGATACCCTCTCACTGGATCTAGTTTTAATTCAGTGTGAAAAGCCAGGCTGAAGACAAAGATATGTCTAGATAGTTTGTGGTAGATTTATCTGTAACTCTTTCTGTCTGTTTTCAATATTTGCTTTTTAAGAGGGGAAGATTTATAGGACAATACTGTCTAAGAAGACACATCAGATAGCATAATAGCATTTTTGGTAACTCCTCCTGCTTAAGTAATTGGTGTAACCTCTTTGCATAGAAGGAGATTATCTCTAAAAAGTGTTCTTTGATTCTGCAAAAAAGAGTACAAAAAAACTCCAACATTTTAAAATCTGTTAACTGCATTAAAAGGGTTTAGCAATGCAGTGAAACCTGTATCAGCGAGATCTTTAAAGCATCTGCAGAGGTCTCTGAATAAAGCTTTGTAGATTTTTTTTTTCGTTTATTTTCAAGAGACCCTTTCTAATGTAATTTCAACTTTAATAACATACAGACTTTGTAACTGTACACTTAGTAATAGCTGTCTTCCAAGTTATTGTAGAGGAAAAAAACTAATGGGGGAATAAAATGGCCACTGCCATCTTTAGCAGTTGTTAAAGATGTAGGATAAGATAGTGGAAGATTAGTATAATTTCAATTCATTCAGTGTTGCAGAAAGAATATGAATTCCTCAGAGGTTATGAAACTCTTGCATCATTGAACATCTCAGTTTGTGGATCAAATCCTAAACCATCCATATCCCATATAAGGGACAATGGAAGGTCATCATCCCTAAATGACTCCTATTTCACTGGGTAATCTGTGGAAATCAGTACAACCAAACCCTCGTGTTAGCACACCTTCATCTTCAGAAACTTGCAGTGGAATAATAAACAAAAACAAAAACAAAAAAGAAGCGAGGGGCTGTGGCTATTAAGTGTGGTATCAATTCATTGCACTCAGGGTAACTACTTTCTTAATTTTAGGCATATATTCAAGTTTCTGGCATTCTCACTACTCTGTATCAGACTTTTGCTCATAGAACTTGCTGCAAGTTGACTGCATTTGTAGCATACATCAGATAAGCTTCTTTTGTAGGATCTGACCCTATGAGGTACCCTTACTGATAATTTCTGTTTTAGGGCTGACCACTTTTACGTCCCCATACATTAGAGCATCCTGTGGAAAGAATTCTTCAGTGGGACTGAATCCTTACTCACTGGGAATTGTGAACGTGGAGGACCCTGAGCACTAGATCCTGAATCAGCAGGCCTCTGGTCTTCTGTCCGAGTTTTACTTCACTTTTCTGAGCTTTGCAGAATGTCAGCTTAGAAATATGCTTTAGAATTTTTTTTTTCTCTGAATGGCTTGCTAACTCCCATGTATTACCATGGGCTATCAATTTATTTTACAAGAAGTTAGAATGTCAGAAATATAAGATCATTCAGGGTTACTAATGGACATTTTATGTAGTACTGACAAGGGGATTTGTTTTCTAGCAGCAAAAGCAAGTGCTGACTTCATTAAAGTGGAAAAAATAAAAGCCCACCCAAAGAAACAATAAAAAATCCTCTACTTATTTATCACTTCTGTTCTTACTTTTTAATGCTGGTGAGTTTCATATTAATCTTACCGTATTTATTTTGAAATATGTTTGTTCATGCGGCAATGCAACTTTAACAGAATAGCTAATACATCTGATGACCCTTTTTTTTCTTTGATTAAAAAGACATTCTTCCTCCTGTACGTTGTGGGTTATGAACTAGTGACAACTATAGATAAATTGCAATCCAGCCTTGTCATGGATTACACGATTGTTATGGGATTCTGCAATTTTCAGGCCTAGTTTCCTTCCACAAAAAAATTATGAAGGTTCCTCATCTTAGTTTTTTCTTATGTGAATCCCTCTAGGTTTCTACTGCTTGGTATTTTGAAAATTGCTGGTCTCTTTAGTGCAGGAGATTGAAAGGTTTGCAAAAAAAGCAGCTTCAAAATTACTCCAACAAAGTCTAAAATTGAAAGCAGGAGCTAGGACAAATATTAGGAGGGACTGAATTGATGCTGGCTGGGGAAAGAATTGCTGGAGGACTGACCAGGCATAGCCTTGAAGAGTGTTCCACAGTTTATGAGAACATGTAGTTATTAAGTCAAAGGCATCACAGATGGTAAAGTCATCACAGCATGCATGTGAAAACTGGAATAACCACTATCTCTTTACCTCAAAGCAATATTAACAATTCTTTATGTATTATGGTCAAAGCATGTGTTTATTCAATACAAGTCTCTTTGGTAACTCAGTTGTCATTAGTCAAGTTAGAGACTTTCCTAAGAAACTAGTCCTTCATTCAAGAGACTGTTTCCAGGGCAGGACAAATATGAAGTATGTTTGGGCATGGGCTCTACAGATGAAAATAGATGGTCACCAAGACTGGAATATTTTATGTATTAGCGAAGGGTAATAATCTGAAAAGTGTACTCATTTCTAAAAAAATTAATCTTATTTTCAATGATACATGGATTACGTATTACATATCCCAGCCATGAGCAGGCAGGTTTTCTTGTGCTTCCTCCAAATTCTGCTCTTGTAGTCTGTGTTTGTCCTGCCAGATTCCACACGTACTGCTACATTTTTCCAGTAAGAATTGTAATTTCTTTTTGCAAGTAGTTGGCCTTGGGGTTTTTGTGTGTGTGTGTGTGTGTGTTTTTGGGTTGTTTTTTTTTCCCCTTGTGCACTAGAAACACAGAGAATTAACAATAGCAGAAAATGGTCTTTGTTGCCAGAACAGGAATGTATTCCTGGGCAAATGCTGGCCCATTCCATCGCAGGCAGGTGTCTGAGAGGCACCTTTGTGCCAGCTTAGCCCTTGGCACTGGCTCAGTTGGTGTGAGCCCGTCTGCCTTATACCAGTTTTCAGGCAGAGGTGTTTTTTCCTTCACGTGGTCATTTCTGTGCCTTTTTCAGCCTTGCAGTTTATTTCACCTTCCGGAAACCTAAGGCAAGCTGTAGTGCTGAGACTGAAATAGAGAGTACATCTGCAAAAAGGATGGTAATCCCACTCTTTGATGGGGGGTAGTATGTTTTATAGCAAGTGAATGGAAGTTAGGGTCTTTTAGCTGATCTAGTCTGTGGTTGCTGTGCCTTGACCAACAGAGACAGAACCAAGAATTTATGTTATCTTCTAGAGAGCTGTTAGTGTCTCAAGTGTGTCTGTGGCAGTTAGAAGAAATGATAATGTTGGGTGTAGAAATTTAACGGGAATTTTATGGGAGAAATGGAGATGTGGAACAGTGGTTAGACAGGAAGCAGTGGGATAGAAGTTCTCCAGTTTCAGCCCAGCCCAGAGTCTTTAGTTGTTGAGGTAGTTTGATGTCCTTGAACTTGCAGGATGATTCAGTTGTCATTTCACTCTAACAGACAGAATCTGAAAACGAAAACAAAGTAAGGGAGATGGTAATTGAGCATCTGCTTTCAGGTCCGGGCAGGTAAGCAAAGGAAAATTTTTCCCCACTTTTTGGTGTGTCTTCCTTCACAGTCATTCTAGCACTGTCTCTTCTCCTGCACCAAAAAAGAAAAAAAAAAAAAAAAAGGCTGAAATGAGGACAAAATTAACTAAAGAGCGAAAATTGTGATCTAGTATTGGGCTCAAAAATGAGCTGAATGCTGAGAAAGGAAAGAGCTTACTAAGCAGTTCCAACAAGAGAAACAAACAGTTCTATATGTTAACTTCACCTTGTGTTTAGTCTGAGAGGAACAAAGCAATCCCTCGAAAAGACAGACAATATCCTCCCCCACACTTAGCAGCACAAAAGATGGGTGGCACCATTTTGGTGGGAAACCTTCTCAGCTCATGTAACACATTTCATTTAAACCCTGCGGAACAGAAATCTCTGAATACACAGAAATGCTCTTTTGAGTTAAATAGCAAAGCTGTGTGGAATCCTTCAGTACTCGCATTTATAATAGAAACAGCCTCCAGAGTCGACTGTTTATTTATCAATTGTTAATTGAGTTGATGTTTACTCATGATTGCAAACAGATGATTAATTTATAGCTGAGTGTTATTACTATGATAGCGAAGAGATCATTAGAAAGAAGGATTATAATGGGGTTCTCTGCACTTGTGAGGCTAGTAATAAAGATTGACTAATATAATTAGATAAAGCTTTGTAACAAATACTATTAAATTGAATCTGGACTTTATTTAAATACACTGGCCTGTTATCTAAAATGTATTAGTAGAGTGTGTGGGTTAAGTAGAACCCCTGCCTACACTGTTTACTGTCTCCTTCAGGGAATAAAATGGCTTTATACTTGTTGGTTAAATTGCAATATTATGCTCTATGTGTATTTTTTCTATTGAAAACTCTAAAAAAACTATTATTGTAACAAAAGAAAAATACAATATTTGCTTTTAATTTTAACACAGGATGTTTTCCAACTTTAATTTTGATGATAGGTTAACCAAGCTTAATTCAAGAAGATGGCATTAGGCTTCTTCATTTACTGAGCCTGGTAATTCTTTTGCATAATTCTATTTAACGTAAGTCAGAATAAGATTTTTGTGGGAATCCAGCGACAATCTTATGGAGCACTTGATTTTTTCATTTTCCTGAAAGCAGGGAAGGCAACAACAGAAGCTGAAATGGGATGGGATGAAGCATTTCAGAATGTAGATCTACTGCCCTCCTCTTCTTTCTCCCTGTCTCCCCTACCATCCCCTGCCTCTTTTGGAAGAGTGTACTTTATTTCAGGCAGCTAGTCCAAAGTCGCTAGAGCTCTATAAAGATTTACTTGTTATGTTTCAGCGTAAGTTTAGCGTGGAGAGGCTCTTTTTTGGCCCATTTGTAGTTATGGCTACAGATGTATTGTGAACCTCGTGTGAACAAGAATAGGTGAATATTTAAATAGTATTTTAGTGTAGGATGGGAAGAGATACAGACAGAATGTGCAACTGTAATGTAAACATCATTCTAGCAGTGGACATTTCAAATAGTTTGACAATGCAGTGGCGTAGTAGCAAATAGTGAAATAATATTACAGGGACTGTAAAACCAAGCTTACACTCTTAGGTTACATTCTGACTACTCTGTTGTTTCATGAAAGCTACTCTTTATTGTCAGGTTCTTTACAGGTAGAGAAGCACAGTTCTCACCTAGTATGACCTGAATGCATGAAGACTTAGCATCTTCTGGAGTTGCTTCAGCTACAGACTGCCAGACTGTGAACCCTAAGGCTATGCAAAAATGCTCTCATCCTGACAGGTGCTGAGCCTCAAATGAAGTATCTTGAGATCAGCGTTTGCTAAGCACCTAGCAGTACCTATTTCCAAATGATCTCAAAGCATTTCTGTGCTCAGCTGAGACCTGACACCTAAGGGTCCCTAATGGGAAATGAAAAGTTCTTGCCCTGTGCTTAGAAAGGGCTCCCACTGAGCTGTGTAATTGCTGTTGTGCTGCTCTGCTGGCTGTGTGCTCTCTGCTGGGGTACATGACGCTCTTCACAGTTAGCAAAGCCAACGGCTCTACAGTCGCATTGCCGTCCTTGCCCAAAAGTTACTCAAGTATTTTGGTACTAAAAAAAGGCCTCTGAGTTATTTTCATTCTGCTTAATGGAATTTCTTCATTGGAAGAAGAGATTTGGAAAGAATTATATTATATAAACTATTTGATTACTAAAAAGATGTTTAGAAGGAATTTTGAAATCCTGAGGTTCAAAAATAACAAACTGGACAAATGCTTGAACTACAGGTTCTTTGCATAAAATGCTGTCACTGTATTATGAGTGGATGGGAATGTGAAAAGTTTAAATGCTTTTCATAGAAAAGACTTGGGAAGGATTAATAATGGCTCAAAATAGTCCCAGAGAAATTCTGGACATGTTCATGGAGAGTTTCCACAGGGTGTGCTGGTTTGAGCCTTGCACAGCAAGTGAAGAGAACCTTTTGATCTTGACTGACTTGATGGGACATGGCATGAAGCAGACTTTAATCACAAGTGATTAATAAGTCACTCTTAAAATATGATTTGTCTTTTCTAGAGAAAGTAAATTTTTTTGAAACTCTGTGGGGAAAACAGTATTTTTTAATGCTTTGTATAAATCTGTTGGCAAGTTTTAGCACTATCAGTTTTCACCAGCGCTCTGTCCCAGGGCTGTCAATTTGGCTATGCTGAAAAGTAAGTTGTCACTCTCAAACAAATCTTGTCACCTGCTTGCCCTCTGAAATAATAGTGCAAAGGGAAGTACTAAAAAAAGAACCAACAGGTGGGATTGGAAATGAAGAGGGAAACATCCAAGAATGGAGTTGAAGGCAAAGTAGAGAAATGTAGAAAAATAACATTTAAAGCTGTGTTTGAGAAAACATGTTTGAAATACATTTGAGAAAACAAATGCAGCTTGGTAGAGACTGTGTCATCTTATTTAGATTTTGTTCCTTTATGAGAGTAAAACAAGCTTTGTTTACCCTGTGAAAAATGTGAAGTCTGAAGCCCAGCACACTGGGTGAGTTTTAAATGTGTCTCAAGGAAGCAAAATAGCCGCTTGTAGGCAATTCTTAGAAATCCGTGCTATCAAAGGGAAAAACTTAAAACTTAAGTTTCAGATCAGATTTGCATGAAAACAGGTCAAGGTTTTTTGTGCAAAGCCAGACCCAGGAAATACTATCCTGTGTGAACAAATTAAGGCTTTGATTGTTTTTTTGTTAAAAAGTAATAATGTTGGTGGAGCACCTTTCATAGAGATTATAGTTTTCATTCTGGAATTTGTGTCTTCTTCTAAGTACCTGGTACTAGCAGTGCTTATAATCAGGATCCCAGTTGAAATGGACCAGTAATTTGTTTTACACTATTTTTAGTTTTAGTAATCCTTGTGTTAAGGTGTAAATGAAAAAATCTCCAAGTTTTCCTACTATTAATAATATAGAATTGAGCCTGTAAAAAAAGAAGTCATTACTGTTATTGCTTTATTCAACTTTTTGCTATTCCTTTTGCTTTAGATGGTGTATATACTCTGGGGTTATATACTCTGGGGACA
This sequence comes from Nycticryphes semicollaris, assembly GCA_013400055.1. Taxonomy (NCBI): domain Eukaryota; kingdom Metazoa; phylum Chordata; class Aves; order Charadriiformes; family Rostratulidae; genus Nycticryphes; species Nycticryphes semicollaris. The sequence continues at coordinate 470,803 of VXBJ01007802.1, forward strand.
TTAAACAAGGGGGAAAAATAGTAGGCATTCTTTATAGAAGTTTATGAAAACTGGCACATAGCTGGCATGAGGAAAGCTGTCACGATAATCAAGTTTTTAATAGATCCGACAATGATATACTTGCATAGATGAATCCATGCAATCCCAAAAGACATCAAGTGGGTACTTAAATTCTCTGAAATGCAGACCATTTTATTCAGTTGCTGAACATTAAGAATAGAAAAATTAGGTAATTTTAGTTAGTGTACATGGAGAAACTACGAGTTGACTTGTTTTGTTTCCTTCTAATCTTCTTCAAAGTTTCCAGGCCAGCCTTTCACTGAAGAATATACAATATTGTAGTTGTTTGATAAGTCTTGCAACAAGAAAAGAAGAAAAGGCGGCATAGTACAGCTGGTGTTTTTAAAGTAAGTAGTTGTTTGACAACCACAGAGATATTATAATTGTAATTCATTGAACAGGGCTCTATGAGGAAGCAGAAGTCTTTGTTGGATCTACTCCACAGTTTCCCAGCTGTTATCTGTTTTCTTCACACAAGGAGGGCTTGAATCGCATCTTAAGCCTTGAAGAATGTATGGTGCGCTGGATATAGTGTGTATTTAATTCTGGACTGGAAAATGAAGCCAATGTAAACTCCAGTTATTGCTGGGCCTTTTCATTTCTCTGACATCAGACACAAAAGGTCATGACTGCTTATGTCCCATTTAAAACAGCAGTAAAGATTCAGAAAACTAAGAAATGGCAGTGACTTAATCAAACATTTCCAGTGAAACAGTCTGTTCACAAGTGCAACCTGTAGCTCTGTTTATATTCACATGCCATTTTTTATAGTGAAGAAATTTGTAGATATGTGGAAGAAATTTGCCCTCATCTCCAAAATCAAATGGTATTTGAACAGTCTTCGTTCCACAGTTACTGGGGAGGGCTTTTTCAAACAAACCATCTTGTAAGCCCGTTGTGTGTCTGACTGGGTTGGAACCATGGGATTGTGGTTTGCTTTTCTAGGACTGAGATTTGCACCAAATGGTGGAGCGGGAGTAATCAAAATCCCCAAACTCACTATGCAGTTGTGAGTCAGTACGTACAAGCCTGTTATGCTTTTTTACAAATCAGAAAAGCTAGCTTAGGACCTACAAAAGGCTCTGCAGTCTACAAAAGAACTGCAGAGTGAAGGATTAGCTCAGCTGATGTTTGTTCTTTCTAATACTTTCTGTTTATACTAAGGGAAGGAGGTTGTCATTTGTATTACAGTCTCAAAGAGTGTGTAAGATTGAAACAAGACGGGTTTAAATGAGAAAAAAGCAGTCATTTACAACAGAAAAGTAACTTCAGTTATTTTTTTTTTCTCACTTAAAGTAAAGAAGAAGCAGAAACTGGACCGAGCAGAGCTTCTAATTGATTTGGAAAAGAAAATCACTAAATGCCTGTGCACATAGCTAAGGAGAGAGCAATCTTAATCAATACAGAATAAGTAAACTATTTATTCAGCCTGGTGAATAGTAGAAAAAAAATCCACTTAGATTTAGGAAATTATAGTGAAATGTGAAAATTATTCACTGGTGGGACTGAGCATTGTCGTCTCTTATCGTGAATTTGTAATATGAATTTTCATATCTAATTCAAACATTAGAACTGCTGAAGAAATTTTAATTGACAACTTCTTTAAATTAGTATAATTGTGAAAGAGCTATTAAAGAAGGCCATAAATGGAAAACATACTTATTTATGTGAGATTTTTTTAACCCCCCCCCACTTGATATGATATTTTTTACTGAATATTTGTTTTGCTATGTCTTACATAATTAAGTGGTTTTGACTTTAGATTTATTAAATATACATAATAGCTAGAGGAATTGTCATTGCTGGCTAACTATCCAAAATGTAATGAAAATTTGGCTCAGGTGATAAGTTTTGCTTTTATTGGGGGGGGGAAAAGCAAAAATTTTTTCCTTTAGGAGGACACATATGAGATACCTCGAAGTTAGCTTTTAATTAACATTCTTGCTTCTGTCTCAAAACCAAACAGTAGTCTTGTATTACTGCAAAAATGTATAAGTACATATTCCAGTGTTTCTCTTTTGTTTCTCCCCTTTCTTAAAAAAGGCCAAGCGAAAGCAATGAGCACTAAGTTAAAAAGCCAAGTACCTTACAGGTAACTGAAACCTGTAACATTTCTTAGGGTAAGGTTTTCCATGTTGTGGCCTTAGACTGCAGAATTTTAAGGCTTGTTTAATACAGAAAGTTGGACAAATCCTTTCAAGTATAGTCTGTGTAACCAAGTCTGCATGCTCAAAAGGTTTGTTTGAGGAACGTGATTTTGAAGTCTGTGTCAGCTGGATAAATATCAATGTTTTATTTCTGAAATGCTGGATCAGATTTGTGCTTACTGGTGTCACATATAGTCTTACACTTAATGTATGAAATTAATTTGAACATACTCTTTTGCTTGGCATTCATTTCTGAATGTCCCAAATGCTAGAGAGAAGTGAAAGCAAGGAATTCCAGAAGAGGCTGAGTGGATAAGCTGTCCACTTTCTGCTCATTTTCAGTGAAATTTGACTGTTCAGCTTCCCTATGGCCTTTATATGCTCTAGTCAAAGTGTATGCATAAAGGAAGAAAAAAACCCATCAACTTTCTGATAAATACAGTGAATTCCAATGAATCTGATATCCTGATGAATACAGTGACATATTCTGATATCTGAAATCTGATATTCTGACGAATACAGTGATATTTGATTTTAGGAGGTTCTGTAGTGGGGAAGTCATGGGACTCTGCCCTGTCTCTATAAAATGTGCTTTACTTGTTTTCTGAGTACTTAGCTAGTGATGGATGATTCAGTCCAAATGTTAGCGTTGTGTACTGACAGTCTGTCTCTCTGATATACTTTGAACTCTGGATGAATTTTTATATGGCTTTACATGAGTACTCATGAAAACAGGAGCAAGCTATTTCATTGCCAAATCTCAGGTGGCCAACCTGGTGCAACTGCTATAATTTTTGTAGGTGACTTGAGAAATATAGTTATTATCCAGCAGTGGGGAACAATGAATGTGTTAATGGCTAGACTGGCAGGGCTGCACTTGAGGTATTCAGAACAAACACCTTAGTCAGCAGTCACAGGTGGGAAAAAATACCTTTGTGAAAAATATCACAAATGCTTGATTCAGTTTTTTATAGTACTTCGTCAAATAACTTTACTTGAGGCTTAGTCCTCTGCAGCTGTAAGGTTTGTTCAGAGAAGGCTGAGCTGGCGTAGAAGGAAGGAGTCTATTGAATCATTGAGTGTGGTTTCCAAACTAGCCATTACTTTTTCTTTGTAGGGAGCTGTTCTTGATCAATCAAGAGATCAGAGATAGTTTCCTTTCATTCTTAATGCCTGGTGTTTGCAGGATCTGGGCTTTCATGGTCTAGTGTAAGCAGAGATATTTGTAGAATGTTTTTATGAGATTTATTCCTGGGAGAGGGGCTAAAACTACTAAATTTTTATCTCCTTCTGCTAAAACCCATGAAATACAAGACCTTGTTTCTTCAGGCTCTATTAAATCACTGGATACTTTATTGAGGGAATGGTTGGTTATGTATTTCCAGCTACAAGTCCATTTCCCAAATGAAAATAACCATGTGATGGTGGACATTTGAGAGCTTTGTAGCACAGAACAAGATCTAATAAATGGTATCTTAATGCTGGGATACACCTGGGTGTTGAATGGGCCATGTGAAGGAGAGATGTGGAGGAAGGCATCATGGGCACATGATTTCTAGCCAAATAGCCATCAATGCAGAAGCTCTGTCAATAATGGAGATTTTGTTGCAGTTCAACCCTGGAATCTCTACAAAGTTCTCTTTTTTCCCCTCCAGTCACAGGTGAATTAGAATTTTTTTATGGGCACTGAGATGTACGGCTGTGCAGTGAGAGAGGGACCTTTTACCTTTAAAAAAACAAAAAAAGATGGAAGGGCAGCAGTCAAGAGTACAAGACAGGGCCAAGTGAATAAATCCCACCTGAAAAGCATAGCACTGGATAACCCTACCGCCTTGCCATCAGCTGCACAGATGTATGGTCTGATGACTGGTGCAAACATCTTATGTACAATTTCCCACATCTTATGTGATAATGAACCTTTTTAAAACTAGTTTTGTTCAAATCATGATGGTTACAACCAGAAGAAAATTTTAAAATATATTTTTGAAGTGTTATTAAAGAGGAATTACCAAAAATCAGTGCTGCTTTAATTATCTCAGATGAGCAGATGAAAGAAAAGTGGTTTTTAAGTAGATTACTTTCAAGATAAAACGTTCCATTTTATTAATGTTTAAGCAAGTCTCACCTATACATTTCCAAATTTTTAAGGCATGTGAACAAGACCTGGTACTTTTAAACATAAGATTTCTTAAGCTTTTAGGCAATGTGGTATGCCATGTGATCCTGTGAAATATCATTCCTGATTTTCAAGGCGACATTGAAATCAAAGTTAAAATAACATTTGTATATATCTCACAGATTAATGGAAACAGAAGTGTCTTTAACAGTCCTGAACACGTTTTAAAACCTTCTGTAAATTGATTTCATTGATACAAACCTGGATCAACATTTGATGAGATGATGATAGTATTCTTTGTGTGTTAAGGCTAAGTGAAGTTAGATTTTCACAAGCAGTGTTTTATATATCGTAATAGCCACTGGAATTAGATTTAAGGATGCAAAGAGTATTGTTTTCTAGTGTTTTTTTTTTTTTACATTTACTATTGATTACAAAGATTATCAAAGCAAAATTCTGTGTGGTTTAATACTAAACCTTCTTTAAAAACCTTTGGCAAAGAGCGTACAGATATTTAATGTCTTTAGCACACATCTTTGATTTCAGCGTGTTCGGGTTGTGGGTCTGGTTTAGACTCTTTGAAGATGCCCTGTAGGCTTCTTTCAGATCAAATCACACCTCACAAAAACACTTAATTGAGTCCAAGTTCCTCTTTTGTTGGCCTTCAAAAGCATTAAAAATAGTCCCTAAAAATAAGCCATCCTTTTAGGGGAGATACAGTGTGAATTGGATCTCTGTGAAGCTGTTTAGAAAACACGCTTCCTATTTAAGGTTATCTTAGCTCGTTTCTTTCAGTATCATGTGAACATTTAACAGCAAAGCTGACATTCCTATCATAGTGCTGTGTGTATTCTTCTCCTGTCCTACGCGGCTATTTCCCACATTTGTCAAGGCAAAGGTTGAAGAGGGTATGGACAAGGGAAATAGGTCTCCCATTCATTTCTATCTGTCAGGAGTTCACTTTGTCATGATAACATTCAAGGAGTATATTTATCTATCCTGCTACTGGAGGTTAAAGCAAGGGTAAAAAAAGGAGAAGGGAAGAAATCATGTTTTAAAAGTTTACAAATTCTGCTGCAAAGACTGTAAACAGAGAGAAGCTTGCCGTGGAATGTGTAAAATACTGTTGCATTGATAGCGATGGGGCGGCGAGCTGCTACAAATCCGCTCGTATAAACAGAGGAACTCTTGCTGCAGATTGGGTCTGTTTTGGCTTAAAGTCTGAGGAACACATTGCTTTCAAAGTGAATTCTTAGGTGTCACTTCCCATAACTTATAGCAGAAGATTACAAAGCTACTGATATAACATATTAGTTTGACGGACAGAATTATACCCCCAACGCTTCCTGCTCTCCCCAATGACGCACACTAACTTAGTGTGCTGTGACAGCTGCCTTGATTTACCACCAGGCTGGGAGGCCAAGTGGGAGAGGGAACATTCACATGAACGCAGGGGCTGATACTGGCCCACAGCCTAGTTTATAAAGCTGCCCTGTAATTCACCACAAATGTGTCACCATTAAAAGGGAAAAAAGGATTGCAGATAATAAATACTCTTTAATTTATTAGCTAACAACAAAGAGATCAGAGCCAGTTGTGATGTGATTGTTTGACATAATATTGTCAAGGAAAAAAGCTAAGTTGACCAAAGATGTATATTACACATTCAAGCAGATGCATCAACTCTTGGCTTGTCACAAGCGGAGCTAAACAAAACGCCAAACAGAGGAGAGAACTGGCAAACAGCACAGTCATTTATCTCTGAAAGAGACATATTCAAGAGCAAGTGAAATAAGACATAGTTCTTTGGGCTTGGTCAAGGGCCAAGTTCTAACTATTATAAATTAAATGTTTTGTGTATCGTATTTGGCAACTGCAGCAGCTCTTACCATCTTGGTCATGGTAGGAGAGTGTTAGATTTTCCTGTCTGCTTTTGCCAGAATGATGGCTTTTGTTGTGGGGGACAATATTAGAATGTGTCTGTGCATACCAATAGCCACAATGCGTGCTATGAAAAAGGCATATAGGTTTTACAAATACAAATAAGAGCTGCTAGGCTAGACACCCTACAAAATTTGAATTTTCCAAAGAAAACTTTTAAAAGTCATGACTCTCAAAACCTCACTCTCTGGATTGTTTGAGTTCACAGGATATAGTCATCAATAAAATTATTGCAGGTTAGTATGCTGTTAATCTGAGTTTTGAACTTCATGTAGTTTACTTTGAGGAACCTTTGCTTTTTGTTTCATATGAGCATTGTTCATACCACCGCAGTTAGCTTGGTGTCAGCATTTCCATTTTAAATTACGCTTGAGTGGTTTGGAGCTCAGCTTTAAAATGTTTTGCCCTGGTTTGAAAACCGATGCACAGTTTTCTGCAAATTATATGTTTATGTATTCACACAGAGCATGCAGATTATATGTTTATGCATGCACATCCATATGGTTTTTTAAAAAAGAAAAAGGTTCATTAAGGTTTTCCCAGAACATGGGTATTGTGTTACACAGTCCCAAATGTGTCTCATCCATGCTACACATTGCATTCTAGTATTCGAGGCAAGTAAATAACATGCACAGCCACAACAGTGCAAAACTGGAGTATTATCAGTGTATTTTCAGAGTATCTCCAGATGTATTGCAGTCTAACTCAATGCCAGAATTTCCAAACTGTGCAACATTATCTACATTCTCTATGACACTTTTAGACACATGCTTAAGATGTCTTAAACATATAACTCTGTAGATGCAAAATATGTTGTTCCAGCCAAAGCAATTGTTTTCTTATTAGAACAAAGAGCTGGGGGATCAGGTATTATTGGGGGTGCTTTTATGTGTGTCAGTTTTAAAAAGAATGTAGTTCTGTTCCCTCATGTCTCCATCTTTCAGAAATATGAAAACTGAGGAAGCATTATGTTACTTGTGTTAAATAGAAAATGTTAATTTCTGTGAAGGTCACACCAGCACAAAATCTGAACGTTATTTAAACTGTCAAGCAGAAGCCTAAACCAATTTTTTGTAGTGCATGATCCTCACGCTGAGGATTGCACGGGTACGAAAATTCTCCCATAGTTAAAGGTCTAAGAAATTCTTTGCTTCAACGTCAGAAACGTCATCCTACAAACCTAAAAAGACCAAACTGTTGGAATTTTGTTTGATTTTAGTACACTGATGTTGTCTTACAAACTTTCGCAGATCTAATTTAGAATGGAAATTTAAACTCCATATATATTCTTTAAGGGCTTGCTTTTCCCCCATTTCTCTTGACAGCTAGCTCATACAGTAGCTCTCTGAAATAAGAGAGGAAAGGTATAATGCACAGTGAGAAAAGGAAAGAGGCTCAACTCATCCCCTCCCTGTTGGGAGCCTGAAAATTCTCAGGGTGATCCAGGTGAGAAGCTCTGAAGCTGAACGTGCTTCTTGGCACAGTGTGTGGGTCTCTATAGTAATGTGGCTTTTCGGATGTTAAGCAGCCAGGGAATAGGAGTCTCTGTGGAGGTATGGATGGAGCAGGAGGCCTTTCATTTCTACAGCAGACTATAGCACATTTAATGATCCCTGTCCTCAGGGCAACACATATCATGTTTCACCAACCTATCTGTGATGTGTAGTTAAAGGAAACTTTTCAGAAAACATCCTCAATTAAAAAGAGAGAAGAGGACAGGCTGCGCCAAAACTGATAAATCAGTCCACTTTGATGAGCAGGGCAGTCAGTTCATGGGTAGAGGGAACAAGCATGTATTAAACATGGAAAAACGTGATTTAGGGCAGAGAAAGGGTAGTGTGGAGTCCACTTTGTGGCATTGCCCAGGATAATTAATGGCAAACCAGATGGATAGCAGGAAGTACTTTACCATTTGTTAGAGGTAATATGTGCAAGCGTTTCATATTTATGCAAAGACATAGGAAAAAATCTCTGCTTTAAAAGTCTGATGCTCTTGCAGTCCATCTCTTTATTCCCAACTCCAGGGACAGAGCTACTGCTAAGTTCAGAGTTCATCTTCCACTTATGTGGCAAGGTTTTTTTTATGCTGATTTTCATAATTAATATCATAGTTTTTAATTATCTTGTTGATAGTTAATAATTTCTTACACCCGTCTTCTGAGTCAAATTGTTAGAATCTCAAGTGCTTTGCAATAAAAAGAAGCAGAGATTTAAATTTTCTACTTCTTGTGTGCAAAAAAGCCCTCAAATATAGCAAAATTTCTCCTTCCAAGACTAAAAAAGTATACAAAAAAAGAAGGAATCTACATTTCACTGGTATTTAAGAGCTGAAGTCTAAAAACCATAGAACTGTTTCAAAATCATACGTCCTGAGTTGCAGGGATTATGTTCTTTAAATGCTTGGAGTTTGCTGGTTTATTTCCTCATGAAATAATTTTCTGCCTCTCTTTCCTTAAGTGCATGAAAGAGAAGAGCAGAGAAAATATAAAGGAGAAATATAAGATATGGAAGACTCTTCTAGTCTCCTACAGTTTTCAAAAGAAACATTATAATCTTAATTCCCACTGAATCTGACATTTAGAAATTCAGACACAATTCAAATGAAGTCAGCAGCACACCATGGTGTCTTCTAGGAATCATTCTTTATAAAGTTAAAGACTGAATTGTACGTGTTCATGCTTATTACCAGTAACCATATTTTAGTTTACCTCACTGCTCTTTAAATATGAGGTACCATACAGAAAATTAATGCAGGAGCAGATGAAAAACAAATCACAGTAATACCACACAAATGCTCTAAAAAAAAAATTAGAAGCAAGATGTAAAACCATATCAAAACAGATACTACTGTTTGCTAGAACACATGACAAAATAGATGTAGTGTAGCAGAAGAAGAAGTGGATACTACATGCTGAGGGCTTAATGTAACATACAGCAAAATTGATATACCTCATACTGAAATAAATAAAACATAGCATAATGTATACATTGTAATGAATTGAAGAGAATTGATTAGAAGGTGTACTGAGCTGAATAAAACATAACGATATTATAGATTGAATCAAATAAAAACATAACAGATTGAACTATATTGAAATTACAAAAACCAAAGGACTGGATCTAAACCATGGTGAGTTGAAATAAAGAAAATATGCGGCCTGTAATGCTCAGCAAAACTCTGGGTAGTGGTCCATCAGGGTCACATGACTCAGTCATTTTGGTGGCATGACACAGGTAGAGAAGGTTGTTAAGGTACTGGGGTTTGGATAAAGAAAAGATGTATGATTCATATCTGCTTCTATGGCACAAACTTTTAATTTGATTTTATCAGAATAACTTATTCTCTCTCAAATGCTTTTTAGCCCTCCTTCTTTTGCCCTTCCCCTCTCTCTCCCTCCCCTTTATTTCCCCTTTGTCCCCTTTTCTCCTCTCTCCTCCCATCCTTTCACCTTGCACTGCTTTCTTTTCACATGCTCTTTCACTTGCCTGCACACTTTCTCACTTTGACTTTTGCTTGTCCTCTCTCTCTCCTCTTTTCCCCTGTCTCCCCCCTCAATTCCTTTTGCACACCCTCTCTTTCTTGCCTCACTTGTACCTCTTACTCATGCACTCTCTCCTTCTCTTTTCCTCTCTGTATATTGTCTCAGTAACAACAATTCCTGTATCCTGGTTTTCTCTATGTTTTGAATACATAAACAATCAAGATGACCGATACAAATGATTACCAGATTGTATGTAAACTTGATTTGAAGTCAGATGTGAAAATCCCAATATTTTGTGCCGTGATGATATACAGAAATGGAAATTTTGCAAATCCCAACCCTCTCTAGGGTATCTTGTTTGCATCTGAGCAGCCACCCCCGCCCCGATCCACTCTTCTCCTGTTTGTGAAAATTTAAGCTTAAATTCAAATGTGGAGCCTGAGTTAGATGGGAGTACTTTTATTCAAGCAATAACAGTCATACCTAAGGTTTAGATTTTAGTTGCTCCTTATTGTGAATATATTGTTCCCTGTTTTGGCTGGTTATTGAGTACAGAGTTTGATTGGCCTCATTGTTTTTCTTTGGTTTGATTATATCACAAAATTTGGAAAAAAAATTAACCTATATTTTAAGCTTTACCATGACAGATTTTAACATTTAGGTTTTCTTTTATTTCTTCTCTTCTTTCTTTTTGAAAATCACCCATTAATAGTCTTGAAATTGGAAGGCAAATAAGCTCCTATCTTTGTAGTTTTATTTATTAGCTATTAATGTCAGACTGCAAATGAAAACTGTATTCCTGCCAAGGCTGGCTTCAAAACTTTGCCCTGTTAAGTTCACTTCATTGTAATCTTTATTCTAAATGAAGTGTTCATTCTGATGTAACCACAGCTGATGATGACTTGATAGTTTTCCAGTGAAGTAATACTTGACATAGGAAGTCCTCAGTTGAAGAAAGAGGGAAAAGAGAAACTTGGTTTAGTTCGTTTCATATTGGTGTCTGTGTGGAAGGAATTTGACTTTTGTAGCTGTTTGGTTGTGAAGTCTTAAAAGGAAAGCAATGTTTATGGATTTTTTACCTTCAAAGCACATCAAAGTGTGTATCACGGTAGGGTACTTGAGCTTCTCTTCCAGTAATGAAGTTGGCGTGTTATGTCCATGTTGGTAAGCACCCCGGTGTGACAGGATATGTAGAGCAAAATAATTGGTGCTGAAGACTCAGTATCACAGCTGTAGGCAAGGCATTGGAGTAACTGAGAGGCAGAGGACTTTGTTTTCTATTCTCTATCTCTAGAATAGACACACACAGTAGCGTCTGGATAGAAAGTGCACCACATCAAATGACTGTTAAAATTTGCAGAACAAGTCTTCTGTTTAAAAATCACTTTCTTAAGAGAACACAAGTAGTTCTACCATCTTGAATATCTTTACTGATAAATGTGCTCTTAAATAAATAAATATTGATCTAAACAGAAGCATGATGTCATTACATGCTGTCTTTCCAGGAACATTGTGTTTGAAAGCTGTAGTGGGCAAATAAATTATAAGTGTAAGTGTTGAAGGTAAACAGAATCTAGGAAAAATGAGGGTGAGAAAGCTATATCTGTGTTTTGGTTATTTGGTATCGGATAGAATCTTCCTATAGTTACTATTTCACATAATTAAATAGCTGGTTTCTAACTCTGTTTCATTTTAGGGGTTGTACTGGAGAGGCTTATGTGAAAGTCAATGTAGGATGATAGTCAAGATATGTACCTTCAGCTGGTGTTTTCTTGTGAATTCTTGAAGCTTAACTTCTTAGAAGTTGCATAAGGAAACTTGAAGAGTGCCCTATAGACAGTAATTTTTTAGATTTTGTTTTATTTCTTAACACTTAAGATTTTTTTCTAATGAGCCCAGATGGACTGTTATACAAATGAAAAAGCAAGAAATTTTGAGCTGTAAACTTCATCTGCCTCTCTGAATTTTTCAGCTAGGATGTCCTGGGACTTTTCTTTTTTTTTTTTTTTTTTTTTTTTTTGCATTGTGTTTTACTTTATTATTTTATTCTGTAGATTGTGTATTGAAAAAGTTCCCATCTCAGTGCCCTTTACTACTCCTTCTAAGGGGGAACTGACAGCACATCAAGAGAAAAGGGAATAAATACCCTGCTCCTAACTTAACCTTTTGTGCCTATGTCTCTGACACTTGTTGACCATTCCAATGCATTAAATGAGCATTAATCAGCTGTATACTGAAACAGCCACAACTCTCCATCAAATGGAAAGACATTAAGCTTTCACAGCAGGAATCAGACAGCCTTCGAAATGTAAAGGAATCTGTTGTAATTTTTAAACATTCAAACTGTATTAATTCCAGTGACACTTATCCCTTAAGTCATTTCAAGCAGTTGCACACTTCTCCACTTCCACAGCTTTCATGTGGAGATCATGTTTTTTTCTGATTGAAATATTTTCCCCATCTCTCATACTTGTATTCATACTGGGAATGTTTTGAATCTGAAAAAAATACTTAAGAAGTTCACAGGTAATGGATTAAACAACTAGTAGTTCCCTTTAATGGCACTTTAACAGTGACTTTCATGATATTCTAATCCTCTTGCTTTAAATGGATTCGTTGTCTGATACTGAGTAACGTTCAAAGACAGGCTCACTGTCTCAGTTCCAGTGTAAGTTTATTAGATATTTTTTAGTAAATTGGGAAAATCAAGTAACTGAACTGAACAAAATTATTTTTTTTCTTGATTGCTTGCTGTCATCCATGTCCCTTTCATAAACTTTTATTCAAAAGCCCTTAATTTTCGTGGATAATTTTTAAGAAGTTGTCTGCTCTGGCTTTGGAAGCCTAATCTAAGGAGCGTGTTATTTGCATTTTAGTCTAACTCTTCTTTTCTGGAGCAGTTGAGGGAGAAAATGAAAATTTAGTGTGGTTAAAGAAAACAAACAAACAGAATGCATATGTATAATTTCAACGTAATGCATTTGCTGTAATAATTTTTGTGAGCCAGTTTTACAGTGGCTCTGACTGCTGATCCCTGAAAACTTAGCCATTATGTATATCCAATCTTGAATTTACTTCTCCAAAGAATACAATCTTTCCTTGCACTACCAATCATCTTTTCCCTTTGCCCCTTTTCCCGCTGGGCTAAATTATCAAGGTGTATTTAATCATTTTCATTTTTTTCATAGTTTTCATTTTTGACACTGGGTCTGCATCAAGGACATCACTTAACTTCATTTCAAACTATGGCCACAATGACTGTGTCCATTTCTAACTACCATAAACCAGCCATAAATCAGGAAAAAGTGCCGTGCTGCTTAAAACTGCTGAAATGAGCTTTTGAGCATTATGCTTACAAGAATGTCAGCCTGTCACAGAGTAAATCAACAAAGTGTCCTTAAACCTTTGTTGCATCAGGGAAATCCTGACTTTATGGCTTGAAGCCTGGTTATTCATTTTATTGCCCTATTTCCTCCCATCGCAACACACACATGTGATTATTATTTTGTTTGGACACTGCCTCCTGCTTATTTCTACTTTATTTATGGCTAGTAATTATAGGTTTTATTGCTTACTCCTCTTTAGATTTTGTCTGAAAATATTAAATGAAACTTCTGGTGACTTCTAGGCTTTGAAAGGCCACAGATTTACATTAATGCTCTAGGAACTGTGAGTTTATTTTACAGTATTACTAGATGCTAATTCTGCAGATTTTTACAATTCCCATTCCTGCCTTTCTTGTGATGTTTTATCTCTGCTCTTTGAGGTCAAAGTTCATCTGTTGAAAGCAATCTTCCCTGGAGATTGCCACTTAATACTGATGCTGGGTAGTACCGCAACATACACATAGATCTGTTGGCTACATTTATACCATTTGAATTTGGCCTCCTGTTATTGTGCTTGTCATTAATCTCTGAATTACTGTCTCTTATGAAAATTTGCATGAGCACAGTGTATTTATTGTTTGCTATTCACTGTCATTGAAAATTGCTTTTGTTATGTCCAGCTTCTGCTAATCAATCTAGAAGATGATATCATGTAGAAATTTATCCCCCGACGACCCTAATTTTTTGTAACATCCTTCTAGGAGTGAATTCTTCACCAGTGCAAGAAGAGACTGTATTCCACTGTAATCTTTAAAATATTCAAAAACTGAGTAGGAGTATGTGCCAGGGTCAAAAATCCTGGATAGTATTTCCATTGTCAAGGAACAATTTATTCCTGTTACGACTGAATCCCAAGGAGTTGAGAAAAGGAGATTGTTCAGAGGTGGTTCATTGTGGCTTGAAGTAGTTAGGGGAGTGACTGCAACACACTGTAATTGATAGTGATTGCTTAATTGGGGTTTGAAATTTTCTTTCTGTTTTTGTTTCAATCTCTCTGACAAAGCAAAGTTGGGAGTAATTTCTTTTTAATCAATCACAGAGCTCATGCAGCAAGTTTAGTGCATCAAAATAAATCAGAATTAAAGTTTGCATTTTCATGCTTTACAATGTTTCAGTTTCCACTAAACTTGTGCTTAATCCCTGAATTTGTTTATAAATTTGTTTAGGGATATGTTGGCATTCTTGTGATATCTGTATTGTCAATTTTTAATGTTCAAGTAATTTAATCTTCACACATCATGTAATACTTAATTAGATTTAGCACTGGGATTTTTTTCTTCTTCAGTAGGATAAAAAAAGTCACCCAAAACTATTTCAGAAAATTTGATTACGAGACATGTTCAGAGAATCTTCAGATGAAGACCATTTAGAAACAAGATAGGGAGGCTAGAGTAGTAGAATGACATGTAATTATTGTAAAATCCACTCCATTTAATTTATAAATTGAGCATCCATTTCCGTATGCATTAATAAGCAATTCGGTCTGTGATCAAAGAGTATATATTTGAGTTTTATGGAATATACCTTACATTCTTTATTAACAGCAGCATATTAAGTCCCGGTTTGAGGGGTCAAAATTTGAATTTATCCATAAATGTTGTGCCTTAAGTACTATTTTGGGAACATATTTTTCTACATGGAGAAAGAAACGACCTGAAGGCAGCAGTATTCTGATCCGTAGTTGTGGAATGCTATTTTATCTTAAATCTGTTTAAAGTAGCTGCAAAGTATTCTTACAACAGGACTGCAAGTTAATCTTGACTTTTTTGCAGTGTCTTAAGAGTCTTTTGGCTGTTTCCTCACATTTGTCGATTCTCTTCATTCAGGTGGTTAGGGTTGTCATATAGGGCGCATAACAGTGACAAAGTAAATCAAGTGTTAAGTAGGCCATATTAATTTGCATAATCCTTTTGCAAATCCTTCTAGGTGCATATTTGTTAATGACTTAGATATAATATTAAGAGAACATGGTAGAAAAAGCATATTAATGGAAGCCTAATATTTCAACTTTTTAGTTTGTTCACAGTGAATTTGTTTTAATTATAGATTTACTAATAAATGTTATATTGATAATAAACTTTTTAAATCTGGTAACAGTAAAAATGAAATATAATAAATAATAAAATGAATACGATTAATAAAATATTCCAGTAGTAAATTTAAAATTGTTTGTAGATTATATCTTAAGCTCATAGAGAATAAGCAAACACTATACTGCCTTTTCTGAATTTATATGGGTTTCCTCTGTCTCTAACTGTAGAAAGTTCCTCATGGCTCAAGTCACTGAATTTAAACAAGAAAGCAAACTCCAACATTGCTTAAGTTATTTGGAAGGATTGGAGGATCTCCTGCTCTCTGAACTGATGGGTTTTTTGGTTGTTTTTTTTGTTTTTTTTTTTCATTTGTACTAGTATCTTTTTCCTGGAAATGACTCAATTGGAACTTTTTCCTAAAAGAGCTATTGAAATAATTTGTGAGCCATTGCTTCCTTGATATGTAACATGATGAAAAGGGAAAAATATACGTGTGGTAATTTAAAATTTGGCAGTTTCTGAAAATGTCTTGTTTGGACTCAACTAATCTACAACCTTAAAAATAGATGTGGTATTTACATAGCAACATTGGATTTCTAGTTGGTTTTGATTTACCATATATTTTGGTGATTCTTCAGATAGAACTTGACGTAATCTGATTTTCCTACTTGCTTGCCTGTGTTCTAATGGTTGTAAATACTTTGTCAATGCTAGCTATAAATATTAAGATAATATTAGCCATGGCTAATTGGATATTTAGAATTGCATTTTAACAACCTATTGAATGAAAAAAAAATGTACCATTTAGACAATATTTTTTAGTGTTAATCAGCAAATAGTTTGTGCTGTCATTCACACCTGTTGGTAGTGGGACGACTGGTTATTTTGGACCTAACTTTCTGAGGAGAAGACAGACAAATGTTATTGGATAGAACAAGGCTATATTTAATGGATCTGCATCTGCACGAGTCTCCTCTTTCTCCTATGTCTCTTCCTTCCACATTTTGTCTCCTCACATTTTTTTGAGAAGTCACTTCGCAGAACCTCAGAGAGGAGTATATGAAATAGTTTTTGGAAAAGATGTAAAAGCTGGGGCTGACCTTTCTTTGCACAGACTGGTCCAGCCTGGACATCTGGTTCTTGACTGGATTTTTTGGAAATCCCCCTGCCATGATGGCAGAGCCCCATTTTGCTATCTGTGAGGATACAGTCCTCAAGGACCTGGCTGCCTGGTCTTCTTAGTGGTTCAGAAAAAAGAGAAAGGGACCTATAGCAGTGCTAGAAGAGCATAAAATATGACAAATATGAACAGTATGGAAAACAGGAATACTGATGATTAATAATACAGCAAAAATTACATAAAGTGTCTAAAGTATTATTTCTCTATTAGTTCTATTAATGGTGCATCCTCCCTGACTCCCCACACTTTTTTTTTTAGTTTGCACAGACTGTATCAGAGCTCAGTACTATAATGCCAATTTTTGATTTGTGTAATTTGTTTTGTGAGTTTAAATTTATCCACTCACATGGAGAAAGATGGGGTACTGCTTCTTAATTAAGTAAATTTGCACCTGGAATGAATTATTCTTATGTATAAAGAAGCAAGTGAAGCATTCTGAAAGATTGCTTATGCTCTTTTAAACAAGCTGTAATTTTACCAAACTGAATAATTAATCAAAACAAGATTGTTCTGCTCACAACAGTATCTCCAGAAATGGTGTTTTCTATTACATTACCCTCCCTTAAAATTGAGTTCTTCATTAGAATGCCCTTACCATCAAGAAATAAGCGTGTGACTGTTTCTGCCAACTAATTGTTTTAAATCTGTATGAAGATGGGCATTACCTGTGTTACTTGCAATTAATCTCTGGCATATTTTACTTGAGGCATTAGGACACTAATGAGACCTTCATTAATTCAACCCAGTGACACATCACATCAGTAGGTTCTCATTCCCTGTTTCTCTTGTTTTCTGCCATAACTTTGAGCTCCATACTGCTATTTTCAGTATCACCGCCAAATGGCTGTAACATGGTGTATTATCTTATACTCCTGCAGGGAGGGACTTCTGTAACGTGAGAGGAGATTTAGCTTTTCAGTTGCTGGAGCAGACACTGTCTTCCCTTCTGTCTGTGTATAGTGGTTACCTAGTGAAGGCATGGAAATTTTTCCTGTACTTGCAGGTGATCTCATAATCGATGGACACATTGATGATAATAGTATGATCTCATCAAATAAATGCCTCATTAAATATAATAACTGTGCTCAGAATAGAAAAAAAAATGTGGGGCTCTGCTGTAGTTTTAATTACACTGAAATAACCTTGCTAAAAAAAATCCCAAAATTAATGGTGTTCCATGTAATATCTAGAACAATTATGTTTTCAACGTGCAAGGAATGAGTACTTGCCTGTAGATGAATAAAGTAGTATTTCTTGTTCCTCATTCCTCTTTCTACTGTCTCCTAATACCTAAATGTCTGAGCATATTTTACTTATTTTGGGCCCACTTTGTGTCTTATAAAGGAGGATTTACGTGTATGGGAATTGAACTTGTGCGACAAACAGTTTAAATAAAAATTTCCTTGCAGAGTTAATGCCCCTGCCATAGTAAAGTATCCCAATGTGGACGAACAAGAAGAGTAAAGAGCACAGGAGGAGAATGTTTCACAGAGGTGCTGAGAAGAAAAGTATAATGCTTAAAATGGCAAGTATAGGTGTCATTTGATTTTTGACTGGCACCTTAGGGACACAGCCCTGTAAGTTAATCTCATTCTTCACAAACTTTATTAATATGAATCCTCTCTAGTCACTTTGTAATTCAGGAATGAGTCAAAGTCGGGATGTTTTTGCTATTGTATAGATACAGATTAAATAATGGAATACAGAATTTAATATTTTAGTGTGGGAGGAAGACACCATACAGTTTAATAAATTTCAGTCTAATTGTTATATTAGAAAAATATTATTCAGCCAAGTTAAATACTCATCCTGGGTAATAGAAGAAAGCCACATGTAAATGCAGAATATGAACATTTCCTCTTTACCCACTTCCCAAGGAGAGAACATAATAAAGAACACTTTTCTATGATCTGTGAAGTCATCTCCAAATTATTTTGTCCCCTAATGTGTTTAAGTAGCTCAATTTAGTTTTAGTAATNGTGTCTCTTGGGATACTAAAAGCCTAATGAGTAACATTGTATCAAGTTATAGATGATATGTGAAATAATAATAATAGCTTATAAATTGCACAGAAAATAGAGAATAGTAACTAAAGAAAAACCTCCCTTGTATTCTATTGCAACCATTTCTAAACAATTGAGAATATTCACATAATATTCCAAAACAGCTTCTTTAACTAATTTTGAAAATTTAAGTTCAGAAAGCTACTAAAGAGTCTGCTTCTTTTTATGCATGTTCCAAGGTCTTACTTTTTTCAGACAAACATCTATCTACTTTAGAAACAGCGATAGACAGTGAGGGGTATTTAAGTGTTTTATTATTCTTTGCTAAATGGAAAATACTTTGAAATGTTTTTCTCATCTACTATTTGAAGATTGTTCCAAACACCATGAGCCATCTATCTCTTAGACTTTGTGTTTGTTTTTTGTTTTCTTTTTTTCCCCCCCCCTCTCTCTCCAGAAAGAAAAAATGTCTTGAATCAGTCATTAGAAGAGTTCACAACTCATGTCAGACTAGTATAACTTTCAGGAAAAGGTCTAAAATAAACCAAGCTGACTCTTCTTCAAAAGAAAATGAAAACAACAGCCCTTAAAATGAAAACAACTGTCCTTCAGACTTCCCACCCTCCCCACATTGTCTTTGATGAGAACCATTAGACCTCCAGTTAAGGTTAAGAGTGTAGCTTTGTACCATTAAAAAAAAAAAAAGAAGCACAGAATCAATAAAAAAAAAAAAAAAAAGCCCAACAATCTGGAGAAAGTTATAGTATTACTTCAGCTTTTAATTCAAACTGCAGGAAAACCTGTACAGTATGACTCTTTGTCTTGTGAACCTGTGCAGGTGTGTATGAACGGCACTGTTCCTCTGTGATTGTGCTGAGTGATGTGGTCAATTTTGGTCAATTCTGCTATGAAAAGCTCTTAATCTTTGCAACATTTGGACCTTGGCATGTTGTTCCTTGGCTGTGATGGGACCTTAACACCATCAGAACTCTGAGGGAAATCTTCCTTCCTTTCACAGAGTTCCCCCAAAATCTCATCTGCCAGTTTCTGAATCACATGGCTTGCTTTGATCGTAAGTTAGAATAATGAACACAGAATAAAGAAACTCGGGAAGCAAACCAAGTAAAATTAGATTAAGTTTGTCTACATATTTCTCCCTATGCCCACTGGATTTTTTGGAGCAGGTCCTCTTCTTCAAGCTAGTTCCTTGTCACATCTTATTGGCTTTTTAGGTTATGGCAAATTCATACAGTCCCCTCTGGATACCCTGAGGGTTGGTTAGGAACATGCTTTCTGTCATCTTTAAGGCCTGGCTAATCTTTTCAGTGATCTGCCAGTCTTTTTTCTGTGGCAGATTCCATTACAGCTGAATTTGAAGGACAAAGAGGTCTTCCTCACTCTTGCCCTGTAACACCTCTGAAATTCCTAAATATAATAAGAAGAGTTTTTCAACTTCTAAGCTCCCCAAGTAGCGTTGATGTCACCCTTGAGCAATCAACCTTTTCCAGATGTTTTCTAGCGTGATTTTCGCATTCTGCCACAAGTAAAATTAGTTTTAAAGTTGGAGTTCCCTTGGTACAATTAGGAGTACTTTTTCTTCAAGTTCTGACCAGCGGTGCTTGGCCTGAACTTCTCTGCCACAATTGTATTTTAAGTTATTCTATAAGGCCCACCTATTCAGTCATCGTTTTTGCAATGAAGAGAATAACAGGGAGGTGGTATTTGCAGATTGATTTATTTGGCTCTTCTTTCTTAGGCCTTTTTTCCCCACTTGGAGTTGTATGATGAGGTATTTCTGCTTTTTTTTGGTGTTGATTACACTGTTTAATAATTAGCCTTTCAAAGATTTCTACAGCTGATTCATTATATAATAATGAAAGATATAATATTTATATCTTCATTTTAATAAAGACAAAGAGAATTGCATACAAATTAAAAAAATAACCCACAACCAAAGTCACATAACCACCACTGCCAAGCCATTTTGTCCATGCTGTTACTTACGGTCATTGCCTACCTCTAATAAAAGTGAACCACTTACATAGAGGCAAAAGCCACCCTGTATTTTAATTAATACTCTAATTTTTATCTGTTGGAATCTGCTATTTCATCTCATAGTTAGCTATGACGGGGATATATTTGCTTTCACTTCAGGAAGAATGTGTTCATGGGGGAAGAGGGTGAAAGAAGGTTAAAATAAAAATTATGAAGTACTTACAAATGTGCGTGTTCTCATGCAGACCAGTTTTATGTCTATAATAACCCAAAGTAAGCAGCTGTATTCATGCTTCTGTCAATCTGCCCACTTTGATCTGTATGGAGGGCATAGTTCTAAATTTTCTCTTGTTCTGCAGTGCTGACAGTGTTTAACTGACACCTTGGAAAGAATAACTTTTATTCATTGCTGGGGGTGAAAAGACATCCAATTATTTCCACCCACTAATTATGACTAGCTTATATGTTTTTGTGTGTCTGTGATAAATAAACATCCAAAATGCACTTTTAGAAACTTGAAAACAAAGTAATTTTAAAAGCAAGCCTAATCAACAGTGTTTTACTGACTATAGTTCTGAGCTTTGATAATGAGCCACTTCTTTCCCCAACAACAATTTTGTAATTTTCAAAGCATGGTTCACGTTTAAATACAGCGTTTTAGAGAAAAACTGGCGTATTTTTAAAGAGGAAATTTCATATTCCTGTGAAGCTTCCGTAATAGTATGAAGTTTATTTCTGTTCCCAGATGTCAGCAATCAAAATCTGCATAATATATTTTGTGTAAATCTGTTGGCAGCTGCTCTCCAGTCAGGTTCCTCAAGATATTAGCCTGTCTTTGAGTTTATGACAAAGTTAAAAATTATTCATTAAACTGACCTGCAGTATATTCAGTAACTGTAAAATTGCCTTGCAGTTCTATTTGGTTTGTAGATGTGATCACGAGTAAATTTTTAACTTAATTAATTGGCCGTTTCTGTTGACAAGAAATTTATGTGGTAATAATTTGCTCGAAATAGATGCCGACTGTAGGAAATGAGATATCCATCATAGGCTTGTGTTCCACCAGCTGCACAGTGGCTATTATGAAAGTATTTCAGGCTGCGACGACCCCACTGTTTGTGCAGTCAGGATTATATATACCCACGATCCATTGCCTGCCTGAGAGGCGCTCATGGAGGTCTATGATAACAAAGACTTTGTGATTTATGGCTTGCTGTGAAAGCAGAGCTTGATGAGATTAAACAATTTCATAGCACAAGTGTTTCTTAAGACCTGATTTGTAGTTGCAAGCTGATGGTAAATCACATTTATATATCTGAAAGCATGCTCAGCAGAGGAGTGCAATTACAGTTTAAGACAGCTACTTTTTATTTAATTTTTATCCTGGTTTTGTCTCTTTTATATCCCCTTCGTCTGCAAACCATTCACCTTCACAAGTCCTTTCTTGGTTAGAAGGCCAGAGACTGAAGTCACTGATGTTCTTCCTTTCTTGTGTGCACTCTTATGAAAAAAAGAACAAGAAAAGGAATAGCTTTGAGTCTTTTTCGAGTAGCTTTTACTGGTTCATCTTGGCTGAACTGGGTTACTGGGTTCAGCTACAGTTCTTGTTTTGCTGCCGTGTTCAAAATCAAGCACAGTTTTAGGGAATTTCTAATCACACAAATATATTTAAATGTTACGTACAATGGTTAAAATATAGGAAAGTAAAACAAATTACTTCCTGTGTCTTGCACTTTGTATTTTGTATCTAATAATTTTTAGATTCTTTTTTTTCTTATACACAGTGGAAAACAAGACTATTTCTAGTAATATTGACATGCTTTGAGTTTGAACAGATATTGGCATCATCAGCGGCATCTTTGCTATGCTTCATAAGCAGCTCTTGCTAAATATTGCAGCAAAGCTGTTTGCATCAATATTAAACCATGATTTGTGGGGCTGAGTGCTTCAAAAACAAAATCAAATGCTTATGATACACTTGGCTTAGATGGATATGTTTATTACTCTTTTGACTCAAGATCAGATTGGAGCCCACATGAAATCCCCAATAAAACTGAATGGTTTCAGCTGTTGCTACAGCTACTTTCACAAAAGGAGAAAAGCAGAATAAGCCATGGAGTGAGTTATCATTCAAGCTCTTCCTCCACTCGCTGCTATGATAGAAGACCTAGTTTCTCAACACGCTAAACATCTCCTGTGGGACTGTGAGCAGCTCCTCGGCTCCCATCTGTTCTCCCCAAAGGCTCTCACCATCACCAGTCAGCAGGGCAAGGTTAGTTTTGCATTGAGAGAGATGGTGAAGAGAAGTTTTTCATAACGCTGTTTCTGCATCCTGAAATGTTTTGTTTATGCATCACAAACCGTGGAATGAATTTCTGTGCCACAAATAAAAACAATAATCCTATCACAGGATCAAGTAGAGGGAGAAGACTGAATTTCAGGAGGGTATTAGTCTTTAAATTGCTTTATAATAAGTCAGCGTTAACACCTCATAAGGCTATTGAGATGTAAATGCATGCTTTTACAGATATTTAGGTATTAGAAACCCTAATGATGAGAAGTATAACTCAAATAGCCATACCATTTTTACAGTCAATTTTTCACACCTGTTTCTTATCACAGTCCACTCGGAGTTAGCTGTTGGAATGGTAGAAATTGAGATGGCTTTGCCATATTATCGAGGAAGTTCTCATAAAGGACTTTGTTTTTTAAAAAAAAAAAAAAGACTTACAAGGAATTTTTCATTACTTCGCATATTTTTTTCCCCCAAATTTTTAACTGAATCTCCAAGTTCAAAATCTTATGCCATAATTTATGTGCTGGACAAGGCGCAAAAATTGAATGAATATGTTTCAAAGTTAAGTCCTCTATTCCATAAACGCACTACATTAATTGTAAAATAATAGAACGGAAGACCATCTTCATGGAATGCTTTCTTTTTCACATTACAGTGATACAGTAATGAAAGTATGTGGGGTTTTATCCCAAATTTGAAACAAAAAAGCTCATATTGTCTTTGGTGGATTTTGAATAAGCTCCGTGATTATTGTTAGCCAGAGTTTTAAAGCACAATGTAAACACTTGAGAAAGAAAAACTTTGTGGTGTTGCTGTTAGACCAATACCTTTTTTGCATATGCAGTGACTGAGATTACTAACCTATTTTGCCCCAGACAATGATAAATTTCTTCTAAATAAGACAAGAGAGTTGACAAAACAGTATTTATAATAAACTGTGCGTTGGAGCTATAAGAAAAACCAACCCAGTTGTGTAGAAAGAAAGACTGGCAACTCACCACCACTGCTATTTTTTATCAGGTACTAAGTACCTTCTCTTTTTAATCAATGGGAGGAAGATGGGAAAAGTTATTTCCCTTGCCTCTTGCAACCAAAGAGAATTACCAGCCTTCTTGCTAGTCATCCCTGCCAAATTTCCCCCCAGGGTTACTGTTCCTAGAGGAAGACAACGTACCAGAAGCTGCCATAAGGGTTTGAAGAGCTGATGTGAATGATACTGTGCAAAGTGGAATTAAAGAAAAGAAAAGGAATGCTTGGCTTCTGCTGACATTAGGCAGATGCCTTGGGTTCCTTCAGGCTCTACAACACATCTGAAATTGAGATGATCTCTTTATTACCAGGTCTGACTCTCCTATTTCATTTTATGCTTATGGAAAACATGCCATGAAAAGGCTGCTCAGTGCTGCACGTATTTGTTACCTACTGGAAAAAATGTTTAATCTATTTTATCCTCTTAAATTTAGGTTAATCCACTTGCAGTTAGTCTTTTCAAAGGACATGGCATAATAAAAAATACACTGAACATGCATTCAGTCCTGTAGAAGTTGAATTTTGCCAAGAATTTGGTGTTTTAAGACAGTGAAATTTTAATTTATTGGATATGGGCATGTTTCCTTGATTAGGGTTCTGACAGATTGTGGTATCGCAGAACTATGCTTTTTTGGAGAAAATTGGTTGTGGGGGGATGTTTGGGGGCTTTTTTGCTTTTGTGTCTGTTTTTATTATTGTCTGCCAAGAAATATGGCCAAGGGTACATGATGATTTATGTGGACCTTGTTCTGGTGATGGTCCTAATTTAAATCTCTGAATTATTTACTTGTACAGTTTTTAAATCCATGCCTACAATGTTATACTCAGTTATAATTATTAAGACAAAATGTCACAAATGATATGCTGCAGGCAGGTGCAGGGTCACAAAAGAAATTTTTCTAGGATCTTATTGATGGGCATTGGTATAAACAGTTTGCAGAATGGGTTACAATAATACTGTTCCAATATAATTATGATTTTCATAATCTATTCAGTTTGGCAAGTTTTATTATGTTCTTGTGTCTCAATTTCTTTGGCTGTAAGAAAGATTTAAGAAATTCTTATTTGTGAAAAATTATTTCTGAATTTTTGAGCCTCTCTCCATGTTGAAAGTGTTTTCATTTTTTAATTTCTTTTTTTTTTCTTTTTTCTTCCCTTTTTCTTTCTTCTCTACTCTTACCTTCTCTCTAATTGAAAAGTAATTACTATATTTGATTCACATTATTTTTCTTCTAATGTTTTTTTAAACAAAATAACATGTTCATGTAGGCTTTAGCCTGCAAATGGGCTCTCTTCTCTGAAGCAAATAGACTCAGCCTAGTGTATCACAGCAAAGAAAACACTAAAACAACATGACAGAGACTTGTAAGAAATGAGAACCCAGAAACACCTGAAGCCCAGATGGCAAAGGCGGGTGTTTGGCAAAAGCTGTGTAGATTTCCGGTCTTTTGAAGTCAATCTCATTCTAACATTCCTTGGGAGCAAGCTAATACGTTTGACCAGACATGCTAGAATGGATCGCTTCTCATCCTCAAGCACAAGAGAAAGTAATTCCATTCTTTCAACTGATTGCCTGTCTCTGATGTAAATAAAAATAATCATGTGTTTGGTAGCTTGAAAACTGGGATATAGTTATGCTAAAAAGGATGTGTCCTGGCTAGATTTCATTATTTTTTCATTATTTTTAACTCATTGTTTACTAATATATTTTTGAAATATTAAATACTAGCATTTGCAGCATGCTAATGCTTTGGTCTTGACTGATTTTTTTTTTTGCTGTAAAGTTGTTCATGAGTTATGGACCTTGGTGACAGCATTTGATATAGTTTGCATTTAGCTAATCTTGAACATTAAAACCACCGTATTAGAAAATATGATAGACTGTTGTGTGTGCAGAGAGTGTATGTAAAAAAAGAGCAGCAAGCAATCCTGCAGGGAAGAAAAAGCTGAGACTCCAAAAGACAAATCTAACAAATGGTGGAATGGGGAACAGACATGCAGAGAGCTGAAACAGTGAGTGTGGGGTTAGTGGGGATGCCAGGAGTGGAGTGTAAGAGTCATGGTTCTACATCCAGTCAGCAGTGGGTCTACTGCTGTGTCCTGCCTTTTCTGTCACTCCTTCAAACAAATGCTGGTTTACCTTGTTGGGTGCTCTTACGCTATGCTGCCACTGAAAGGAACGGTCCTCTTCTCTACTTGTGGGTTTGGCTGATGAATGTACAGGGGGGGCAGTTTAGTTTATTGACCTGATGGAAAATTAACCTTCTTATTTATGTATTATTTTTCTTTGGAAACTTTTAGATGAGTCAGAGTGGTCATCCAACATGCCATACGTAAGTGCCAGCTCATGGGAGAGAATGGAAGTGCATTTCAGGCATGACTGGGAGGGCAGGAAAGCCTTTTTTTTCTTGGTGTCAATGCAACTTAACTGGCTTAATCCAGTTATGAAATTTCATGGTTTTTAGCACAAAGCATTAGACTGCATCTCTAGAGTGTCAGTGACTGTCCAGTACAAACTTTAGCTCATGGTAAATGCAACGTTAATTTGATTTAGATCAGATGTCTTCTAATCTAGACTATGTTGACTCAAATTTCTTCACGCTGACTGTTAGTTAAGAGCTTGCCCACTGACAGTTACGGGAATACTGGGGATGCTTCCTAATTTATTAACTCAGAATTTTGATCCTGTGCCAAAGTCAGAGGGGGGGATGTGAATTGAAGTACATTTTCATGATGAAATTCAAATCTTGTTTGACAGTGTAGATAAAGAAAAAATAAATAAGCACAGAAATTATCTTCATGTATACAGGCAAATGAATCTGTGTAAAAAGACAACATAACGTTAGAAAGAGAAAGGATAATATAATTTGAAAAGTCCAACTGTATATTTTGTCATTAAGTTGATATCAAAATGTGCAGTGTTAGATGTTCATTAAGTATTTTCCTTATTTGGAAAATAGGAATTTAGGAAATATAAGGTTTAAAAATCTCCAATTTCTTTTACTATTTCACATTCATTATATGCAATGTTAAGGATGACTTAAAGCTTAGAAGAAAAGGAAGCAAGACCTCATTCTCAGTAATAAAATAGTAAATGAATGAGCATCATTACAAATAAATCCAAAATTCTCTTTTGTCTCAGGACCAATGTTACATTTGCTGCATCTGGCTTTGTCTTTCTTTTCCTTAAGTTCTTACAACAAATAACACATGCACTTCATCTTTAAGTTCAGATAATCAGTTACCGACACCTGGGATAATGTGAGGAGCAATGTAAATTTTATACACATATAGTCATAATAATTTAGAATGTCATCTTAATCTATTTATGATCGGCTAATGACTGAAATGTTTTACCATTGTGTGGGATATTTTATAACTGAAGTTTTAATGGGTGAATCAGTAACACCTGGCTGTCTGGAATGCTTCTCTTTTTCTCCTGTTAGACATTTAAATACATCTCTGGAAGGCCCAAGGGGTGTGATGTGACATATAAGCTCTTAAAAGGAGGAAAATTAGTTCTTGATACCATAATGATCAGTGGGATGAACGTTTGCATACTTAGCATTAATGCTGTTAAATGTAAGAGTTTGATTAAGACTCTTAAGAAGGTGGGTTTTTTTTTTTTCTTTCCTCTCTTTTAATGCCCTTCCTAGTTTCATTTTGTAAAATTACAAAAGGAGCTGATGTTTTTGAATCTGCCTCTGGAGGAATCTTGAATCTTTTTATATCCTTTTCTCTCTTAGTGCTATTGTCTATGTTTTCTTCTCAAATCATCTGTAACACCAGCAGAGCTTCTTAGCTGCTAAGTATATTAGACACCTAGGTGCCAGCAATGCAAGAATACAAATTCAGTGAGACACTGTTCCTAATAGAATATCTAGTATTACGTTCTTAAAGCCAAAAATATCACTGTAGTGGCAGTTCACTTTCTATTATTGCTTGAAAACAGTGTATTTGTAACTTTTTATACCTGCTCTTTTTCCTCATAAATGCTATGCATTTTCCATTTATCCTTTTTTAGATTTTTGTACCCTGTTTCCTGTTTCAATCTTGAAGTGTAAAAAGCACAAGAATTATTATGAATTTATAATTGCAACTTAAGCCAATAAGTCTTAAGTCTATGACTTTTGTCTTGATAAGTGCACATGCATGTAGACTCATGTTGTGCTAACTTTATTTTCTTGCTTTAGTGTGCCTTCTGAGTGGATTTATTTGTTGTTTTTATGAGGTAAAACTGAGGGTCTCAGCAGTCTTTCTACTTAGTGATAACTATCATCTGATAAATCTCCAATAAGAATGTTTTTTTAAAAAATGTGTCTCTCATCATTTTCCAGTTAACTAGTTAGTCTTCTCAGACATTTTGATATTGCAGAGTTAGCCATATAAGCTGTAGAATGAGAACTAGTGGCATTCTTCCAAGAAGGCCATAGCCACTGTGGTAAACAGGAAGATGGGGTGGGGACAACTCTGATTTTAATAAAAGAAGAGTTAATAAATAATGGGAATAAAGGTATACTTAGAGAAATAAGAAAAAGGAAACATTTTTGTATTTTATACTGTAATTTTTCCAGAGGATAAGCTAAAATACAATCACAATGTCTGCCAAATGCATCAAGGAAGAAAACAGCTTTATAATGTGGGTGGATTGTCCTGCTTATATAGATGCTTTGGAAGAAGATTTGTTGTCTTTTGGACTTTCTGTTAGGCAATTGAATGGATGACAAAGAGTACCTAGTTTCTAGAACTGTTGACACCTTCCTTGTCTCATTCCTTGTTCAGGTGAAATATTTGAGAAGTGGGCATCCAGCTTTGTTTCAAGTTGTCTGGTCTGTGATAGACTTGGACTCTATACATTTAAGTGCCTTATGTGTTTGGAAATGTGATTTAATGGTCACAATTAGATGATTTCTACTGTATTTTCCTTCATGTTCTCTGGAGAAGTTTCATGGCAAACTTTTGAGCCCCCCTATTCAAACATTTCTTCCACAGAATCACCTTCCAATTACAGTTACTTTGAGGCTGTCCAACATCAGTGGTTACCTTCAGTGTAAAACACTGGGATGCTAGGTTTTGGGTCATCTGTTGCTAAGTGCAATGGAAGAAATAGTGTGGCTGCATGATTACTATCCTTTATCCTTGCTACATGGGATAAATTTTCTAGGAATCTATTAATTTGTGGTGACTTATAACAGTTACGAGTCCTGGGATGTTAAGAAAGGCTGACAATTTTAATTCCTCTTATGATGTCTCCTGTTGCTGTCTGTCACCTTAAGTGTTTTTATATGTACACCACTTAATTTTAAGGTTCAACATGTGCTATAAATAAAATAAATATGCTTCCAGTGTACTGATTTATAATGATCAGCAAAGAAAGGTAGGCTTTTAATCTTTCCTGTAAAGTAATGAAAATAACATTTCTTCTTCTTTTAATTATATTTCTTTGGAAGCAATACTTCTGATCACTGTAAATAGGTAGTGAATTTTCATCTTTAGCTGAATGATAAGAGAAATAGCATATTTCACATGGGTCTGGAAGTTCAACGTATTATGCATCCTTGATGCATGGAACTTGCATGACCCTTTTATTAATGGATTTCAAAGTGCTTTCCAAGGCTGATTAGGAATCCAAAACCACCGCAACCAGGTAAGCCCTACGTTCCTCAGTTTAGAGAAAGAAAAGCCAATGATTTAGGAGCAAGCTAGAGACAGAAACCAGACATTCCCTTATATTAAGGCTCCTGCTAATCAGCAGACATTCCTTTTCTAGGGAGATGCTAAAACAGTTGTGTTCCATTTTACACAGAAAACTTATGCCCACAAATACTACATGTATGCCCTCAGGCTCTCACAATTGCATGTTTATTTTCAGAATCAGCCTCTAAACATATATAAGGGAATAATTTGATCCTTTTCCAAATCAAACTCAACATGCAACATTTAATATTTTTAACAGTTTAATGTGCAAATAACTGTACAGATGTTGTTTTTCCAGTCTTCCTTATTATTGAGTTAGGCTTTGTTTGTGAGTCTCAGTTCAAACTGTAAACAAATTATTTTTTGCATATGGATCAATGTAAATTTAATAAACTTTATTAAAAATTTATATTAAAACCAAGATACTTTTTTTCTATACCATGGTGTTTTCTAGCTACATACATTAGAGTGATAAATATAATTTAAATATGAGGACTTTTTTTTGCCATTAATAGTTTAAGCATCAAAAACCTGTGTATGACATCATACACCAGCTTGCAAGTATTATTTTTGGGTTTTGAGTTATTTATGCAACTGCATTCAAATAAATGAATGATTTTTCATAGAATCATAGAATGGTTAGAGTTGCAAGGGACCTTAAAGATCATCGAGTTCCAACCCTGCTGCTGTGGGCAGGAACACCTCCCCCAAGACCAGGTTTCTCAAAGCCCCATCCAGCCTGGCCTTGAACACCTCCAGGGATGGGGTATGCTTTAAATGTTATTAATTTCTAATCGTTAAATGTAATTTTATTTTTCTTTTTGGAATGTTTTAAAACACATTAGGTAATTACAGGTATTTTTACATCATAGCTTTTTAAATTCAAAACATATTCAAATAGTATACAACTAACTAGAGAGTAAATAATAGGATGGCGCAGCAAAACAATTAAGTTTGCTCTCAAATTCCAGCAAGTTCTCATGATGTTAAATATTGTTATTGTTTTTTTTAGATTTTTGCCTTCTGTATGGTTCTGTTTCTTTTGTCTATGTCTTGTAGAAGGACCTTTCTGACACTCATGGGGGAAACTCCTTCTAGCTCTTGGTTCTCATCAAACCAGCTCCTTGCAGTCTCTTTTCAGCTTTGCAGGAGCATTCGCTGGTTCCCAGGTACCCCTATAGAAATCTTGAAGTGCAGGTGCCCCAGGGTTGCCTGCAACGCTGCTTTTGATGGGTTTTTCTTTGATTTGAATTTCCTCCTTCCCTGAAGGTATTACAGATTTGACAGTTACACTCTGATTTACTTATTCCCTATGACATTGGACTGCATTACTGGAAAAAAAATATCTGCATTAAGCAAGACTTAAGCTAAGCATTTAGGTACCATGGCAGTAATGAAGTTTACAAGTGACGCTAGTACAGCTTTCCCTTTCTCCTGCATCATAGTCTATCTTTAGCTGCTGAACACTCTTCCCACTGTGACAAAGAAGCTCCCAGGTGAATCCAGTTAGGACTTTTGCTCAGGTGTTCAGATACACTCTCATGTCCTGCGTGTTATTCTCTGCCTTGTCCCTAAAGCTAGGCCTGATTGCTATACTTTATAAATCCTCCCCATCATTCTTTTTTATCCTAATCATTGTTTCTACTTCATATCTATTATAACTGCAGCTGTGATGACTCATGTTTCTCGTGTCTTTAGGAGTTTAGGCCTTAAGCAGAGGTGTAGATGATTTAAATGTCTCTTAGTAAAATTGAACTGTTGCACTGTGAGTGCTTTCTGACTATGAGTTCTTTGTTCTTAGCTTTACTATGGCCTTGTTTGTCACACAACCT
Organism: Nycticryphes semicollaris; assembly: GCA_013400055.1. Classification (NCBI taxonomy): domain Eukaryota; kingdom Metazoa; phylum Chordata; class Aves; order Charadriiformes; family Rostratulidae; genus Nycticryphes; species Nycticryphes semicollaris. The sequence goes on from VXBJ01007802.1 coordinate 502,000, forward strand.
TCCAGGCTCAGCCAAGACCTGCCAGCGCCCTCCTATTAAATCTGATGCAAACCATCAGTTAAGCATATAATCTTGTCAAGTTCTTGATGTCTAGACAGTTTCTAATGCACGGGAATAATAGGTGTGGTAACAAGTTGCTGTGCCAGGGCATGCTTCTGCAAGATGGTTCCTTCTTCCTCCTCTGTTTGCTGAGTTTTCTGTCCTGCAGTGATTATAAAGCACAGAGTTACATGTTTACATGTGTACTATCCAGTAGCAGCAGTATCCAAACAGACCTTATTTGCAGTAGCATTTTAGCAGAATGTTTCTTTTCAAGGAGATAGACAAAGCATTAGAGTTTCTAACACTTTTGCGGCTGAAATCTGTCCAATTTTGGTGTGACTAACACGTGCAGGTAAAGTTTTGAATTGCATACTGGTGTTTCCTTCAAGTTGAAATTTTTCATTTTAACCTGTTGAAAATCTACTATTTGGTGAAGTAATTTTAGACAATTGATGACAAATTTTTAGAACAGTAAGTATGTTTTACTAAAACTTAAAATTGTTCAGGAAAGTCATACTCCGTTTAGGTTTTATGTGATCTGACGAAAGGATCTCCTCACTTGTCCGTCATTCATGCAGGATCAGAAATAATCTTATTTACATTATGAGTTTTAGGTGCCTGATTTTGTTTGGTGTGGATTTTCCAAGAATGGGAAACTCATAGGTTGCATTCCAAACACACGTTCAAGATTGAAGAGAGGAAGGGACTACGCTATTCTGCTACAGGATCAAAATTTAAACAGATGAAGTACACTTTTGTGCTCTTTTGCTTAAATGGAGTGCCGTTTTCTGCTAGATTTTAAAAATAATGGATGGAAGTTTAGTGCTCTTTTTGGGTTGAGAAGTAGGCACAGGATACTGACTGGTTTATGATGGGAGACGAAGGTGTCCTGTTGCTGCTAGGTTGAATTCATGTTCTGAGGATAAATAGAGAATAACAAAATTCTAGGGTTTAGTGCCTGTACTTAGAATGAAGAGAAGGTTTGACTTCACAACATAGGGATATTAGCAAGCCATCAAATGTCAGATCCTGGACTGTCAGCTGGAAAATAAACCATGAACTGTGAAGTGCATTTTTGCTACCATGTCATGCAACTGAGGCAACATGCTGCATAGTGGCTGAGGGCTACATCTCCCTTGGTCTTCCTTCTCCTCATCCACCTATGTGTCACGTATCTTAAAATACATCTGGCTACACATGTGGAAGAATGCCAGGCAGCAGTAGAAGCTATGAAAGCGTTGGCATTGTTCTCCTATTGTCCACAAAATAGATGAAATACAGATTGGAGGGAAAAATAACAAATTAAAATAGGGATCCTAAAAAAAATCTTTTACCTAGGATAGCGTGATAAAATTTCTGTGGATTGACCTGTAAAATGAGTAAGAATTTTTTTGCCCAGAAGTTGGTTTTGACCTTAAAAACTTTCGCCTTCCTCACATAACCAATGCCAGTTCTTTATGCTACGAAATAGCCACCCTTGACAGAAAACTCCATTAATTCTTCATTGGTTTCAACAGAGGTACTGGGAAAAATATTAAACACCAAGATGAATGTGTAGGGCTGAGGATCACTGCCCTATTAATGTCTCTTACATTTGGGCATTGCTTGTGTTTTCTGCAACATGAATGATGAACAGCTTTTATTAGGTTCAAGGTATGTAACTAGAAGTTCTCTGATCACTAACTCTTAATTTCATCCACGAGATGAATATTTCTGAGCTATTTTGGTTTATATTGTATTTATCCTTTTAGCTGTGACTGTAATGTTTCTATAATTTTTAGAAGAACTCAGTATTTTTTTTAATGGTTGAAGCACTCATTACAAATGGAGGGCAAGGCAACATTAAGTTTAAAATTAATGGAATTGTTTATTGCAGTTTTACCTTTGTGTTACCTGGAGCAGAGAATTTCTTTTTTTATTATTATTATTTTGTTTTCCTTCTGAGCCCTTTCATCTACAGGGAATGGGGATTAGCCTTTGGCTAAAGTAGTGCTTTCAGGCCCTTTCAGCGTTCAGTAACTGTTTACTTATCCAAGTATAAATGGGTAAAAACACAGTTAAAGCTCCCAGCTGCAAGGTCACCTGCCTTTTTAAAATTCAACCTCATGAGCTCCATTCAGTTGAGGGCTTGCTGGTATGAGCCATTAACTGCCTGTTGCATGTAACCTTCCCTTGTCTTACACAGAGCTGCACACGAACCTCTGGTACTGTACAACAGACCGTCGGTTCATGCCATGCGAGGAACAGAAGCAGTTTAACTTGTGATCAGTGATCATATGATCCATTTACAGGGTGCAAGCTCAGTCAAGTAGAACTGGTAAATCATTAAAAATTCACTCAACACCATTCCTGCTGAGCAGAACATTACAATAATATCATTTTCCCTAAGTTGCCAGTTCAACACTTTTTAGCAGCTTTGTGTGGCGTAACAACAGGCTTTTCCAATTCTAAACAAATTTTAAAGTTATAAAATCCATTGTAAAGCACAGTTTATTAGTTACGACCTATAATGTGTAACAAAAAAATAATCTTTTGGACTAAAGTTTTTTCTGTGCAAGCTAAGACACTGGGACATGCCCATTATAAAGTGACAGTAGCTCTTGTGACTGTTGCATCAGGCCTGCTTCAGGAAAACGCTTAAATTCACCTCAGTTCAGAACATCATGTAGCACTACAGTTAAAAGCTGGCCTGAGCAAAATAAAGCTACGTAGGGATCTCAAGCCCTGACGAAGTGTTTTCTGTATTTTTTTTACTTCTACCAATTATAATGCAAAGTTTCCTGCCTTTTTTATTTTTTTTAATTTTTGCAATGCATTTCATCCAACATCTGGAATCAGCATTTTTCCTTGCGTTTATGAGCTGGGTTAATTTTCCTTTAAGTATGGTTATTTCAGAAAGCAGCTGCTGTGCATGGAAAAATAACTCTTTTTCATGAGTCTTCTAATGATTTCAGTTATTCAGGGAAATGTATTTTAGAGCTATATTAACTAGTGATAGACGGACCTTGCTGTTTTAATTCCTCTTAGATGAGTATCCAACATTCAGAAGCATACCCAGTGCTCCTTGTTCTGTTAAGCTGGAAAGATCTTCTTTCCTCTGTAGATGGAAATGGAGAGAAAGGGGTTGAAAATTGAGACTAAATTGTTCGTACATCAAGTAGTGTGTTTACAGCTACCATTGCTTTGCTGGTTGTTTCTCTTTTTTCCAAGGTTATGTCCATAACCTAAAAAAAGGATGGAAGAGTCATCTGTATTAGCTTCTTTCACTATTACAGACTAATACAGACCTTCAGAGACATGCTTTATAGGGAAAAATAAAAGAATTTTAATATCCGCAGGGCAGTTTGAAAAATAGGAGCTTGGAAAAATAAGATACAGAAAAATTTTACAAATATAATAACATTTTACACAGCAAAACAAGAGAGAGGATGGAATAGTCTTTATTAAATTAATGTCTTAACCTACCTAGGTCATGCCATTTTTCTCTCGTACTGATGTACATGCAGTTCTGCTAAGTACAAATGCCTAAATCTCTGTGTGATAGCATGGGAATAATTTGCTAAATGATGCAAAAGTTTAAGGATCATGCGGATGGGCATAAACTTAATTCCTTTGGTGTTTCAATAGGAAATTAATGAAGTGATGCTGGCCTACAGGTGTCTACCTGCAAATGTAAAGCATATGTCTTCTGGTCTTCTATAGCCAAAATGCATAGATGTGAGGCAGCTAAAAAGTGGCCTTATGTTGGATGCACCTCTTGGGGAGTAATATTAAATAGCAAATGGTGGGCATTTTATTTGCTACATAACTGGACATTTCTTGAGTACTCTTTGTGATGATTCCATTGCTGGAAACAAAATAAAATCAAACCCAGATATTCAGTATGTATAACTGTGCAAACTACTGGGGACAATTTCTTTTCCTGCTATGTTGTAATACTCTGCCCTATTAACACGTAATCTTCTGCCTATGGAATCAACAGGAGCTTTGACTTCAGTTTTATGATTTAACATTCACTATTAGGTGAGACAGTTATTGAAGGCACAATTTAATAATATATTTTGCAGCGGAAAGTGCAGTTTTATTGCAGTAATAAAGTATTTCTGAGTAATAAAATCATATTGTATCTAAAGTGCCAGATTCGATGGGGGGAAAAAAAGAAAAGAAAAAGTGTCCTTTAGTGCAAAAACACTTCAATGAGAGAAAACAAGTGAACTCCAGATGGACTAATGCTGTTAGAGCAATTCTTTTGCAAGGTGTAAAATATTTAGCGCATCATTCTGTTTCTAATCATTTAATCTAAAGGTGTGATTAATGGAAAATGAGTTCTGACATGAATAGTCAAAATATGTCATCTTCTTGTTAATTTTATGCAGCCTATAGGTATAATATTGATTTAAAAAGTCATGCCAGGAGATAGATTGACCGAAGTCCCACACTGAAACAACAAGAATGTAATGAATGAATCCTTTCAGCATTTATTGCAAAAATTTCAGAACAAGTGCAGATGAAAATAAATCTTTCATTTAAATCTGTATGTCTGAAGATATTTGCTGTGATATTTATTTCTGTTATCCCACGCATGAAGCTGGATAACTGGAGCAAAGGAGCCAGAGATATGAAAGCTGGTTCTGTTCACTTTGTTTCATTATGTTGTCTAAGAATATGTGGTTATAGGCCAATCAATTCAGTGTTTTAGAAAGTAGACCTAAACGTTAGATTTTTTCAACCACAACCCCCTTCTTCCACTTTTGTATTAACAGATAAAAGAAGATTTTAGTACGCATATCTGACATTCCTTTAAAGTATCAAGTATGAGGGGAAATTTTAATATTATCATGGTATTTGTTAGTGGTGAAACTGCTACTAGAACACCATGTTTAGATTTGAAGAAGCCTGTGGTTCTAGAAAGTTGCTGGAAGAACTGAGGAAAGCAAGGCAAGTGATTTCTTAGAAGGCTGGATAATAGAAGTTATGGTGAGAGATTCAAAGAAATTCTGTCTATCTTGGGTATCCAGGGTGGCGTTAAGAGGTGAGTTGATCACAGTACGTCAATAACATCACCTCAAGTGAACAGCAACATGTGCAGTAAGATTCAGAGCTTCCATCTAATGGGCAGGGGATATGAAAAGAACCAGCTGTTGTAACTGAAGCTTCTGCACCCAGGGTAGAGAAAAGAAGAATTTTATGGCAACGCTAATTTGTTGGAACATATTTCCTAGAATTGCAACAGACTGTACATAGATGGCAGTTCTTTAGCCAAGACTGGAAGTGCTTAGCACATGTCAGCTGTGTAAGTAACCATAGTAATAGCTGAAACAAAGAAAAGTTCAACAGTCCTCTAAATGAGAAGTTACTCGGTCTTACAAAACCCCCTCCCCTCATCCCTGGATTTTAATATGTCCTGTAGTTATGAGGGAATAGTTTCTAGAGCTTAAGGATAGACTTTTTCAAGTGCTTTCTGCATTTTATGGATAGGGGCCACTAGTTAGAGCATTTATTCAGTGGGAGCATAGAAAGCCTCTCAAAGAGGCAGAACCCAATGCATTTTAGGGCAGTATTCATTAAATCCATCACCTCAAGACAGAAAAAGTTCTCACTTGCCAGTATTGCATGGCCAGACTGAACACCAAATATCCACATATAGAGCTTACAAAAGGACTTTTGAGATAAAACAACTCTTCTGCTGTTTTTTCTCTCCTCTCATGCAGGGTGAAGGTGTATGTTTAAAATTGTATTTGAAAATTTACTTAATTCATTAATAAGTTCAAGAAAAGTGATTACTAAAGTTAATTAAAATTACGTTACGGAGTTCACCTCCTTCTTGTTATGCCTTTATGGTATATAAACATGGAAAAGAAGTCTCAGACAGTTCTGAACTACTTTTGATATTTTAGATATTGTTAGGAAATCTGAAAGCATTAGTGCTGCAAAAGTGGGTTTTGTTACTCCAGTTTTGCCTTGTGGTTCTGGTTGTTAGCAAATTTATATAATCATGTTTTCCATAGCTATCTTTGGTGTATCCTGTTACAGTGTCTAGCATCTTCTGTTATTTTTAGTTTATTTCGATTCACTAAAAACTAGGTAAACATGCCGGTGTGTTATTATCATACAGCATTGCAGTTTAATGCTTTTGTATCCAAGTTCTTTAATCTCTCATGCCTTAATTTGTGAAGATACTAACATTACTTCTGTGCCTTTGGTTAATCATTCCCATAAAAGTTTTGTTTTCTAAGTAGGTTCTTTACAGATTAATAATATGTTGGTTAACCATGTGATTTATATTTCCCAAATTCCTGTGTTGGCATTATATTGTGTCATGTAAGTAATAAGGCCTAAATACTCTTTCCATTACAGCTCAGCTTTAAAATTGGCTGTGACATTGCTTTCTTTTGGCTATCCACTCTGGAAACAAATCTGAAGACAGACACATATTTAAAATCACCAACTTTCAAGGAGGTTTTACATATTGACAGGTCGTAGCTGAAAAGCCAAAAAGAAGAGCTAAAGCATGTTTTGCATATATGCTGGGTCTTCTGTCTGGGAAAGAAAAAGTCATTGAAAAGGGAACTCTCACTTTATAAACACATGAACAGTTCACCCTGCCAACTGTCAGGGATGTGAGAGGGACTCCAGTTCTTGTAATTGGGATCCAGACATGAATCCCTTCTGAAAACATTTTTTCTGCCTTTTGCTCCCTCCCCACCCCCAAACTTTGCAAAGTTTATCTTCAGTGAGGTCATCAAGTCTATAAAGGAAGACAGAAGTAGAAACAGAGACAAAACCAGAAATCTCCTTTTTTTTTTTTTTTTTTTTTTTTTTTTTTTTTTTTTTTTTTTTTTTTTTTTTTTTTCCTGACAGTGCTGTTCATGAATATTTCTAACAGGAAGAACAGTAGCTTCATCTTTGCCTTCTCTCTGTTTCCTGTGAGCACGCTCAATTAAGTATTACTTTTCATGTATATGAAAAAGGTCCCTTTAAAGCTTGCCAGTGTAGACCAGTGCTCTTATTTCTATTCAATTTTATATTATCATGATGAGACAGCACCAAACTATGAGGTGGTAGGTCTTTTTTCACAGATCAGTGATTGACACGTTGGAGTGAAGGGATGCCACCCGGGGGGACCTGCACAGATTTGAAGGGTGAGCCCATTGAAAACTCATGAAGTTCAACGAGGCAAAGTGCAAGGTCCTGTATGTGTGTTGGAGTAATCCCAAACACAAATACAGACCGGGCAGAGAATGGATTGAGAGCAGCCCTGAGGAGAAGGACTTGGGGGTGTTGGTTGATGAGAAGCTCAATACGACCTGGTCATTTGCTCTTGCAGCCCAGAAAGCCAGCCACATCATGGGATGCATCAAAAGAAGCATGACCAGCAGGGAGAGGGAGGTGATTCTTCACCTCTCTTCTGCTCTTGTGAGACCCCACCTGGAATACTGTGTCCAGCTCTGGAATCTCCAACAGAAGAAGAGCATAGACTTGTTAGAGCGAGTCCATAGGAAGGCCATGAAGATGATCAATCACAAGGGCTGAAGCACCTCTCCTATAAAGACATACTGAGAGTGTTGGGGTTGTTCAGTCCAGAGAAGAGAAGGCTCTGTGGAGACCGTATTGCAGCCTTCCAGGGCCTATGGGAAAGAAGGGGAGGAACTCTTTCTCAGGATTGGAGTGATAGGACAAGGGCTAATGGTTTTAAACTGAGAGAAGGTTGACTCAGATTAGATACTAGGAAGAAATTCTTTACTGTGATGGATGGTGAGTCACTGGAACAGGTTGCCCAGAGTAGTTGTGGTTACCCATCCCTGGAGGTGTTCAAGGCTAGGTTGGATGGGGTTTTGAGCAGCCTGGTCTAGTGGGAGGTGTCCCTGCCTATGAAAGGGGGGTTGGAATGATGATCTTTAAGGTTCCTTCCAACCCAAACCATTTTATGTTTCTATGATTTGATATTGTTCTTTTCAATGCTTATGACTAAAAGTACTTTAAAACTTTAAAGAAACATTGGACATTTGATGGGTACAACAAATTGCACATACAAGCTACTTCAGCAAAATTGTGCCTAGGATGGATGTTTGAGTAATTCATGTGATATTTTCTAACTGGAGTTGTGTTTTGTTTTGGTTTGTTGGTTGTGGAGGTTTTCTGTTGGTTAGTTGCTTGGTGGGGTTTTTTTTCTTTTTTGTTTTTGTGTTTTACAAATCATATTATATATTGTAGTACGTTCTGATACTTCCATAGGTTAGTCCCCCACACTAACTTTAAAATTCAAACCTTTCATCAGACTACCTTTTCCACTGGCAGCTTTTCTTACATTCTGAAATCCTTCAGTAGACACCGTAGAACTTGAAGCTATCATGTAACGTTGATTTTGTGTTTTCCCAGTCTCAAGCTACTTAGTGCAAATAAAATTTTGTGCCAGTCAGCCTGAATGTGTTACAGCACCGTTAAAGCCCGGCCTGCTAATTACAAATGTTTTGCACTGTTTGTGTGATGCACAGATTTCTTGGAAATAGGTTTCCTTCAGCAGTATGGAGTTTTACAGTACAGTCGACAGAATGTTGCAGAATAGCAATTATGGGAATAAGGAGAATGCACAAGCTATTGCAGTCAATGCTTTAATGCTGATACATTTTCTCAGATAAAAGCAGCTCAGATAAGAGCATATCCAAGTTATTGTAGCAATTAGTTTTTCTAAGATGTCTATCTATATGAAATGTTTCATGGTACAAAAAAAACCCCAACTCTGTAGTAGAATAAAAAGTTTATTACATTTCTAGACTACATTATCCTTGTCAGCTAGATTAAAGAATTCTCCTAGTTTCTGTCCTATATTACCATAACAAGTGAGGAAATAATGTAGTGTTGTTACACAGAGCAGCTTATAAATTTTGACATAAGTGTGAGAGAAATCACTTGAAATGTGAAGCAACCAAGAGGAATAATTAGGAACAGCAGAATGATCTCAGTAATATGACAACAGTTTCTAAAGCACCCCACAGGATTGAAATCATCAGGTTTGCTTGACCTATATCTTTAATAATACAGCTCATTGCCCTTGTATTGAAGCTAGAGGGTAGGACAGAGTATGAGCTTTATCATGTTTTAGGAGAAATTGCAAAAAGTTTATTTATTAACACAGCACAAAATGGCCCATTTCTATGATTACCAAACAGGAAAGCAAGTTGGGCCACAGTTCACCACACAGAACACTTTATAGTCAGGCTTGGCTGGCAAAAAATATTATGTAACACTCAAATAAGACAAATGGCTGCATTGGCAGTGGAAATAACCTTCTGTTTAATTAGAAAATAAGAGCTATATGGGACAATAAAAATGGTTACTGCTGCCCTCAGTCACTGTTTAATAAATATGATAGTGCTGAAGATAATGCTAAGTGTTATTTATTTGTGCAATATCACAGGCTCAGTAATTGTTCATGTTCTTGATAGTTACCCTGCATGTAGAATGAGTCCATTTCACATTTTCTTTGTTTAATTCTTATAAAAGAAAAATATTTTTTTAAACTTTTAAAATGTTTTTAAAAGCCAGAGGTGTGATCAAGGTTCACTCGCTTCTCAGTGGTGCTACTAGTGGTGGTTTTCCCAGCTTACCTTCATGATAATTAAGCTTCATTGTATGAAGCTAATTGTTTCGTACTTTTCAGGCTGGATTGTGTGTCTGCCTTGGATATGTTTCTACGTATGTACGAGGAGAGCATAATAATTCAAATTTTTAGCTGTCCATTTCATCATCACTATGTTTATAATTAGCATAGTACTAAGGTCTGATTATAGTGCATGGGTTTGTCTTCCTTTGGCTTCATTTGGAGTTTTAAGCACTAAACATACAAATCAAGTCCTGCGGGACATGGAGTGGAAGAGTGATGACTTGAGTGAAGACTTCTCTCTAAAGGGAACAGTTTTCACTAGTAAATTGAGCATCAAACTGTGTTGTGTGCATATGTATCAAAAGTCTCCTTTCTCTGTGGGGCTTGTTTGTTAGATATGGACATTGTTGTGGGTTTCATATATTTAGGAATATATACTTATTTATCAAATGCTTGACAGAAAACCAGGGCGTGTGATGCATTTCTCACTATACTTTTAATAGTCTTGGTATCCCAGCCCTATTGCTATTGGCTACAATCTTTCTATTTTGAATCTACAGTAAGTACAGGGATTTGAAAAAGGATATCAAAGACTTGGCTGGTTTTATCCAAGGGGAAAATTCAGATGTTTCATCAACAAGTTTTAACCCCTCCTTCCTCCACTACTTCCCCCTGCAAAATGTAGACTGTATGTCAAGAGGCAAAACAAAACAAAACAAACCCCTTTTTCTTCGCACAATTCACTTTAAGCTTCAAAATCCTCCAAAATCCCCAATCTCTCTTTGCAGTCTGGTTCCCACTCTCCAGCTTTCCTCATCTCCCTCTGAAAGAAAAAAGCTCTTCTTTAAGGGACTGATAGGTTGTAGAGCGATGCTTAGCAACAACATTCCTGTGCCTTAAGTAGCTGCAAGCCCCTAGCTGAACCCTTTGATGTGACTGTCAGGGCAGATTTATTTTGTTTTAGCACATTGTCTACTTGTCCAGATGTATCAGGAGATAAAAAGGAGTCATGTTTACACTCTTTTTGGGAGGGGGAGGCAGGGAGAAGATGTAATTAAATCGCATTTTTGATGAATCTCTGAGAGATCGAGATGAAGAAGAGAGGAATTTGCTTGAATATAGAGGGGAAACCCACTTGCCTGCCCTAACACCTGACGTTGTAGGAAAATGAAGTGTAAAGCCATAGAACAATGTGTTGATTTGGCTGTGCTGAAGCCTTTGACTTTGTGTTTTCTCATGGGCTGGTAGTTCACGAGAGTCCAGAAAGGCCTATTAGGAAGTAGCAGTTGTGCACCGTAGACTTTCCTGTGTGTCTTATTTAATAGATTTATTTGTCCAGGTTGAAAATAACTGTTTTTCTCTAGAATGTTAATGTTATAGATCACATATCCCAGAACTTCTGGCTGTGGTAAGTGGCTGTCAATCAACTACTGAAAAAAAAAATAAAAAATAATTGAGCCTCAGTGATGTTGGATAAACAAATGTGCAGTGTAAGACAGGCCTTGCTGAATTCTCCCAGAGAACAAATACCACAGATAAATCCATTTTTGTTTATTTGCTTTTAACTCGCACATTTAGCAACACCATTCTGAGCTCTATTAATAACCTGCGGTGTGCAGTGACAAGTCTGATTCCAGCATTCAGTATGCTGTGGGTATGCCAAGTGAATAAAATGCTAGTTTTAATCTGCCGTTACAAAAGTTACTCTATTTGCATTTTAAATAGGTTACACTACAGCACCCCCTTCTGCTGACTCAGTAGTGTGACAAGAGATTTTACCTGCAATTCGGTTTCAGGCCCACATGACAGAATGAAGATGCCTTGAAAGCAATTTTAGCCTTCCCATTTCTTAATTCCTGTGCCCCATACGCAAGGGGGTCAGTGCAACTCAACAATAGTCATGTTATCATTTTTAGGATCTAGTTTTTATTTTTGCAACGTTGTTGATACTTCTTGAAAAAAATGAAGCAAATTAAACCCTCTAATATTGCCAATGGTTATGCTTGGTCAGTGAAACATATGCATAGTTCTGTATTCCTCTGTCATTTAAAGTGTTTGCAAGTGATGACATTATGTTACTGATCTAATTTATGGAACAGTCTCAGAGGTTCCTATCCCCAAAAAAGCAATTTACCTTGCTGATTCTACCCTCGCCTTTGAAGGCTCTATGGATGTCAGACTGGCAAAATCAAATGTAAAAGTTGAATCATCTGTATTTCAAAATACAGGTCTATGAAATGTAAGAAGTTACTGTTGTGTATGTAACGTGTATTTGAGTTCTGCATCTGTGTTTGTATGTAGATTGTATATTGTCGTCATGCCACAGCACAGCATAAATCTCAGCGATTACTCCATTAGTGCTGTGTTCTGTAGTTGTGATATAATTGGTTGAAAAATATCACAGGGAATGAGAGAAGGAAGCTTGGAATCCAATACATTATTAGGGTATTTCACATAAGTGACTTACCTGCGTTTTGCACTGTCTATTATGTAAACCTTTCACTCCTTCAGAGCTGTTGGTCGATGAGTAAAATGCGATAAATGGTATTTTTGGGTATTGGTGAGGTGGGAACTTAGAAAAAGGTTAGCATCTGCTGGCATCTAGAATTTCATTTGAGGTGCACTTTACAAGACGCCTTAAAGACTAGTTGTCTATGACAACTAAAAATTCCCTAACAGCAGTTGCTGAGTTTTCTGGCTTGGGGTATGACAGGCGTATTTATGTTTTAGTTTCTTGCACTTTATTCTACTAGAGTGTAAGTCCATTGAATCCTACACGCTGTAAATGAAAAGAAGGTAACGTGCGTATGCCCAGATGGTAAAGATGCTGCTAAAGAAATTCAAGATAAAATGTATACTTCTTGCTTAGACTTACTTTCCCAAACTCAGCCAGGAGTCAAGGCCAGCAGGTTTTCTTTTATTCTTTTATACTTTTGGGAGTCTTCTGTTGGTTCCCTGATTTTCATTAATATCAGTCTAAGAGACAAAAAAGCATTGTATTTTAGGCTCGGGTATGATTTAGCAACTTCAAATTTATTTTATAGTGGCATTTTGAATGGATTTGTTCTTATTTTAAAACCCAGCATTAAGTTTTACAGTGAATAAGTTTCTTGTTGGACTATGTTAATGAGTATTCATTTCATTCATTGTTGTGTTGCTAGAATGTTTAAGTGTTCCTTTAGGGACAGATCCTGTTAATGCACCATAATGAATGATACTGAGCCACTTGAGCAGTAAGGGTTATTAGAAATGAAAATACTACAATCTTGTATATGAATAGGTAGGGGTAGTAGTAGTGAAGTCACTTTCCTTCAACTCATTAAACTGAACTGAGTGAGCAGCATAATCTCTTTTTTAATTTTTTAAAAATATTTTTAAAAAATATACAAGGCAAATAGGCAAGACAAGGCAATATCACGCAATAAGAAGTCACTTTTTTTTTCCACTGAGCATGAAAAAAATAGTGTTAAGAAGATGCTAAAATTCTTGGCTTTTGAGTGATGTAAGTTGAAAGAGAATGGTCTTGGAGGTCAAAAAACCTAACGGGTGTTTTTGTATGCTGTATGCTACAGTAGAACAAATCAATTCAGGCTCCTTAGATGCAGTCATTGCCTTGTGATTATATTTGTGTAAAGTCTTGGAGCCTTTGATCAAAGAAAGGCATTTGTGACTCGGTCTAATCCAAGCTCTTTAAGGTGTTTAACTTGCACGGGGGAGGAAGAGGTTGATAACAGCTGGGATTTAAATTTAGTTTTGCTGAACTTTTGTTTTGAAAGGATTTCTATTATACACTGCTTCCTTTTCCATACAGAAGATGGATCATTGAGTAAACCTAAAAGGGAAAGAGGATATGGGAGGAAATGGGTGGGGACTTGGAATTAATCTTCTGAAGAAAAATGTTTGATCAGCGGGTAGGAGAGGATGAAAACCTCTGATGTTGACAGCAGGCAACTTTCTGACTAGTGTGTGATTGACAACTTTGATGCTCCAGTGGGGAGCGAGTGTCCAGCCGTGCTCAGGCATCCTCTGTCTGTGGGTGGTAGTGTTAATAATGTGGCAACTGGAAAGATTAATTGTGGACAAGCAGCAGGATTACGAGGAGGGCTTCACAAGTCTAAAAGGAACAGTGGTAGGAAGGCCTCTGATCTGTCAGCCCAAAAGGAAATTAGTTAGGGCAGGCTGGAGCAGGCTTTAAAAAAGCGGGGGAGGGGAAAGAGGGAAGATAGAGTAATGGGAGAAGGGAAGCATTTAGGATATTAAAGCAAAATGAAGAGGATATTGAAAAAGGTCATAAGGGGATGGGGCCGTTGTTCTTGAAAGACCTTAATACACTACATCCTCTTACAGTACATGCAGAGTTCAGCTTGTTTTGCAGGGAACTGCAAAGGGACTTTTCTAGTGGTTAGAGCTGCTACATTAGGTAAAACCTGTTACTTTTTTTCCCAATGAACCTGAGAATAAACTGAAATTAAGAATTCTCAAAGATGTTTAAATTCAAAATATATCGGAGAGAGTTTACTTAAGATGTTTCTGCAAGTTACTGGCTGCTGTGTGTTTTACTTCCCACCCTTTTTGGTAGAAGTAGGGATTTTGCCAATAAATTCTGTGTTACCATTAAAGAGGCCATTCATCATGCTTACTAATGTTATTAATCAAGATACACCACAGTACTCTTAAAATGAGATCATTTTGATAAATCATGTATGACATGAAAAGACTTTATTCCTTTTAAGTGCAATTTAGACTGTAATTTTTTTCCTCATTTATGATTCATGGGAGAAACACGGGTAAAATTCCCTTGCACATTTACACCTTATCTTCAGTAATAATTCAAAACCACTCTTAGATGAAAATTCAAGGTCTGATTCACCAAAGCTGAATGCCAGCTCATTATTTTCTGGCATTCACTAGTCCAAAAATAATGTCCATACATTAGGTGCTTTTCACAATAGTTGAATTTGGCTGCACACCAGACATATCGATTACACTCAATTAAGCCTAAATGTGTAAGAACTATCTGATGTTCATTTACATTTTTGATCCAGTTGCACCCTGCTTTCAACCTTGCAATTTAACACTAAGTGAAAACCCAAAGGTAAAGTAAATTCAAGTGAGAAATTATAATCTCTCTTATGTGAGAATAAGGGAAATATATTCTGAAATACTTTGAATCTTCTTCTACTTCTGTTAAATAAGCAAAATTCTCTTGCCTTTTCATGTTAAAGGTTATTGGAATTGGAAGGCCAACCAAGATATAAGATCACTATACTCCTTGTCTTCCTAGCACTACAATAATTTGGCCTACTCTATTAATAGCATCACACATTAAAATGGGCTGCTAAAATGCCCAGAATGAATATTTGCTACGTTCAAAGTCATGGTCTTGATTGTAGCTGAAAGACTTGTGTTATTTATTAAATTTAAAAATGTCAGAAATGGGTTGCAGCATTTTTTGGTAGCATAGGTATAAATATTAGATAATTTTTTGTTTATTCTTGGGTTTAGAAATATAAAAAGGAAATGTCTAGTAGACAGATTTAATTTGGACAGCAGAGTCATTTAAATTTTACTGTTTGTCAAACCATGATTCAAAGAAGATTGGTTTATCTGAATTACAGTCCCCCCTTTACTTTCAGCAGCTGAAAGTATTTGAAGGAACATGTGTGGTTGCCAAAAATAGCAGACCATTTGTATTTTTGAGTCATTGGTTTCTACAAATTTGTTTTGATGAAGGACATATACAGTATATCCTCATAATATGTAGCAAGTTCCCTTACTAGTACCATCCAAAAAGTGGGGGTTTGAATTCCTAGGAAATTGAAATTTGGGGATTAAACAAATGAAACTTTTCTTTAGTCTAATTATATTCCAGACTTCTAAGAGCCAGTGGCCAGTGTGTGGCTGACTTCATTTTCTTCTAAATGTTACAAAGTGTTCATTTTTTTTTTCCCTTCCTGCTTTACTTTGAGTTTGCAATGAGAAAAATATTTTTCACTTCCACATCATACTAAAAGCTATGCATCACAGACTTAGAAGGTCAGATTCCTGATGATTTTTCAAAATATTTTTATTATGAGTATCAGATTAGTAGGCAAAAGAAGCATAAAGCAAAAAAAAAAATCCCTTCTTGAATGAATACTTGCCCTTAAGTCTCTTTCTTATCTCATGAAGTCTCTTTATTATTAATAAGAAGGAAAAAACTGAACAAGACTACCTATATTTCCCTATGAAATTCTTTCTAATGAGATAATTTTATAAAAGTAAATCAAAGTATCATATTATTTCAGAGTAATCAGATTGTGTTTGTCTTCTTTATTAGGACTAGTTAAATGAGTACTTTTTTTTTTTTTTTTTTAAATTGCTGTTGGAAGAAAGTAATTCCGATCTTTGTGACATTCAGCAAAATATGAGAAACACAGTTTAAGGCGTGAGATTGAGATAAAAGTGGGCAATACCCTTTTCCTTCCTTCCCACCTTCCATTGAATACACATCTGTTATGTTCTTCTGGTTTTCAGTACCATGTTCAAACATCAAAACCCAGATTTTGAAACTAAATCACTATTTTTATGCTGGGTTAGCAGGTCATCTGGGTAAGTCTAGAGATCAGGCAAGTTGTGATAACACCATGCACTTGTTATTCCCTCTTCCCCTTAATTAAAGTGACTCTAATCTGTGCTGGTGGTTTAGTAAAAGCAACTGCCAAACTTATAGTTAGCTGTGCTTGGTTGTGGAGCAGGGGAACTGGGAAGTCCCATTTCATGAAGGAAAACTGTCTCTCCACTTAAGCGTGCTGTGCCACCTGTTGGTTTTCCAGAACATAACACTGCCTTGGGATCCACCGCACACTCAGGCTGGCTCATCTGAGACCTAGAGTCTAGTTCGCAGCTAGGGAGAAGAAAGAAAGACATTTTTGTAGTCTGCCATATACAGTGGTCCTGTCAGATCCCATTTTGCATGCTTTCTAGGCTCTTTCTTTTATCCCTTCTTCCACATTTTATCCCTTTTTATCCCTGGCTGTCTGGTTCCTGATTTCATAGGAAAGCAAATAAGCTGTAAATAAATTTGGGTTTCCCTAACCATTCCCTAGGAGGAAATGGTTGAAGACTTGGTGTATTGTTGTTTCCTGTAATATTTTCTGCTATCGTGATGCACTCAAAGACCTCACAGTGAAATCAAAGACCCGTTGTTCTTGTTGGCCTGCAGACTCATGGGAAGAAACAGTCCCTCTAAAGTAGTGTTTTGATATTCTCTGCAAGCATGTTATAAATTCAACCCAAAATGAATACATTTAAATATTTTTTTGTTAGTAGGCAGGCTATGTTCCACTTTGCATATTTATATGTGATTTATATATATGTGTGTACATATATATAATTTGTAAAAAAATTGATTTCTAGTTAGTTATGTCTAAAATTTGGTGGAAAAGAAACTTGAGAAGGAGTTCCGTTTCTGTATGTTTTATCACAAATGTGAATGAATTATGAACAAATTATACTCATGGGTTAAGATATGTGAGTTGCTGCTGTCAGTGTTACAAAGGGGTTGAATTGACATGTTGCTGACGTATGAGTACACAGATGTTTAGGCATATTTTCAAAATATGTACGAATTATTGATGACTGTTGCCATGGTGTCTCTGGGGGAAGATATGTGTGCCCAAGAGATCCAGAATGAGTCCTTAGCCTAAGTAGATGTTTATGCAGACATTTCTTAAAATTATAGTAAGCCATGTATCTGTTAAAGTATGATTAATATTAAGCATTGAGTGCATTTGAGACAGAATAAGCTTATCAGGAAAATTTTACTGTTTGTTTACATAAAAGGAAAAGTTTTTCAAAAGCAAGTATGAGCTGATCCTTTAGGTTGGAACTGTACCACAGATTGTCCCATTAATCATATACCTTTCTGGAGAAATGTTTTTGTCAGCTTAAAAAATGGATAATGCAGTGATTTCCTTCATTCTTAATTGTAGTTTCCCTGTGGATATATTAAAAATCTTTTGAAATAAATCATACTTTCTTACTTAATCCAAGTTTTGCATCTGATAATGTGATATGTACCATTGGGCTCATCGCTGCAATGTCACAATATTGTTTTCCATTTTTATTTGAATGTAAATCACTAAATGAGAAGCAATGAGCTTTCAAATTGCTACGGTCATTTCTCTGTGACCTTACTAGATGACTTTGACAAGTGTTAAAACTGTGATGAATGAAAATAAACAACAGTATCGCAGAACACAAGAATTCTTGATAATTGTGGGTCAGACTTAGAGAGTGAGTATGATGCTGTCCCTAAGAAATTTTCCTCTTCATCAGTTCCTTGGGAAAAAAAAAAAAAAAGAGTCACACTGTGAAATGCTGGAGATTTGAGATATTCCCATACTAGATGAGAAACATGTTGCAAAGGAGAAATCCCAAACGCTTAAAATCTTTCTAATCTAGTGAACCCTTGTGTTGTGGTTTAGCCCCAGCCGTGAGCTAGGACCATGCAGCTACTCGCTCATTTTTCCCCAGTTTGGATGGGGGAGAGATTCAGAAGAGTAAGAAAAAAAAATCATGCGTTGAGATAAAGACGGTTTAATAGGTAGAGCAAACACCACACAGGTCAGCAAAGAAAACAAAACAAACAAACAAAAAAATTAATTTACAGGAAATCAGGGCTTCATCACGCATAATGGCTACTTCAGAAGACAAATGCTATCACTCCGAATGTCATCCCCTTCCTCCTTCTTCCCTCAGCTTTATAAACTGATATATACTATAATATATATAGCCCTTTGGTCAGCTGTGGTCAGCTGTCCTGGCTGTGTCTCCTCCCGACTTCTTGTGCAAGCCCAGCCTACCTGCTGGCTGGGGCAATACGAAGAGGAGAAAAGGCCTTGGTTGCTTAGCAATAACTAACACCACCAGTGTGTTATCAAAAGTATGTCTCATCCCAAATCCAAAACGTAGCATTATATCATCTGAGAGTGAAAAAGTTAACTCTATCCCAACTGAAACCATGACACTTTGTCAGGGACATGCCAACGTGCTGCTGTTCTTCCTGTATTGTAAAATTTGTCAGGTATAATACATTAATGGCTCCTACAGTTATTGTATGCATTGTATACATACGTATAGCTGTGTAAAGAATTTGTGGCATGCTGTAGAAATAAAGGGGTAAATATTAGTTGAGAAGTTCTGGGATGCAAATACAAGCTATGTGGCACAAATAGAAGAGTATCAGCTATCAATGGGTATTAGTGATATTCCATTATAGGCAATACAACCTAATAGCCACATCCTAATCATCAATAGAAAGTAAAATTTCCTAAACAATAACCATTGTTTTTATATAAAATTACATAAAGTTTAGGGTTTGAGGGTTTTGGGTTTTTTTGGTGGTTGGTTGGTTGATGTTTGCTTCTTTTCCTACTGTAGCTTCTACAGTATCTGTAATTTTGATGAGCATGGTTTGAAAATCTAGTGCTCTTTTACAATGTCAAATATTCTTAGCTTGGAAAAAACTTATACATTGATACAAAGACAGAGTTAACCTCAATTTAGCAAATGTTTGTTTATGTGTGTAACTTTGGCTGTGAGGAGTCTAACTTTATTGGCTTTGCAACTTTTATATGTCATATGATGATATACTGCAAAACTTGGATGACTTAAACACATGCAAGGAAACAAGCTTCTCCTGTAATAATATTGGTAGAATTTCTTTCCTGAGGTATTTAGTGATCTGTCCTATAGGACTGAAACTACCACCCATGTTAACCAGCCTTCCTCGAAGCTATTTGTAGTTGTAGTTACTTTCCACTGCAACAAGAACTTCTGATGCATATGTCACCAGTACTTGAAGACATAACTGTCACGTGTCAATGCTATCACTGTCAAAATATTCCTGTGAGTATTAAGAGTAATACAGTCTATACAAATCTCATTGGAAAATAGCTTAGGGCCAAACGTCAGTATGTGGTAGGGAAAACAAATAGTTGTCTTTCTGCTGGTGCACAGGCTTACTCAGAAATGTGATTCATAACTCCAGACAGTGTTTGTGGAAAACAATCCTAACCCTGGATGGTATTCCATAGAATTAAAGTTGTTCTAACTGAATGCTTAGCTCAAAAGTAATGAAAACTGTTCTATATTTGACAGGGAATTATATACTGTACATAAAATAACAGCAAAACACCAATAAACAAGCCCGCCTTTTCTTGCTTTTCCTAAAATTGGAAATAAAGCTAAATTGCCCCTTCACTTCAATATCCTTTTTAGAAGCTCTTGAATTTTGCTCACTCAGTGGTATATTGCTGAAAAGGCAAAGTCTCTTCCAGTAATTTTAGGAAAAGCTATCATCAAGCTGTCAACAGTCTAAATTGAGATTAAAAGTACCAAAGAGAAACCTTCACTATTATCAGAGTCCCAAATAAGTACACTTGAATAGGCAGATAGCATCTAGAGTGTACAGTATGAGACCACTTATTCCTCCGGCTTTTGAGTGATTTATTTACAGGGATGAAGTCTTATGTTAAATAGCTAGTGACATTTTTCTTCTTGTCTTACTCAGAACAACTCAGCCCCAAAAACCTAGATAGTTGTTGAACAGATATCTGTTCTTGGAATTTGTAGGATTTTGTAGATTTTTATTCACGTCTGATAAGTAGCATCCTTGCTGTTTAGGCAAATCTGTCTCTATTAAGATGTTTGTTGTGATGCATGAAGCATCTTCATGTTATGACCAGACTTTTGCTAGAGACAAAATGATCTGACATAGAAATTGATAGCTGGTCTCCAAAAGCAAAAGCTTAGTATACTAGTCCATTCAGCCACTTCTTAACATTTTAATACACTGTCCTCTAGAGGTCTAACAGCTATGACAAAGAAGTTACAACTTTTAACAAAATATTACTATAATTAATTTTCATTATTGTGGATTTCTGATTGTTGTTCACAGGTTTAATCTGACAATGAAGATTTGAATTAGAATCTAAGTTTTGTCTTCTCCCAAACATTAAAATCCTATTCTACACTTTTATCTGGTTTTCAATTCATTTCAATTAAAAAATGTATATACATTTGGAGGATATGATTAATTGAAAAATAAGAACTATGATTTAGGTGTATTCATTTGATTGACTTCAACATGCATAAAGTGTAGCAATATTTTCTCAAGACTCCCTTTAGTAAATTATTACAAGATTCAAGAGATTGTTTGGGTTTTGTATTCTCTTTATTTTCCTTATCTTTTCTATTGGAAATTACCATGTAACTTTTAGTAAACACTGCCCTTTGTGTCTTCTATTAAAACCCATATTTTTTTTATGTACGTTGCAATGGGTAAACACTCCAGAGGAAGGTTTGTATCTGAAACTGGAGATAAAACTACAATGGATTTTAAAAACCATGAAGGTGATTCATATTCACCAATACAAGCCTTTATTTTCATATCTCCTCCTAACAATTCAACACTGCTGATTTGTAACTCACAGACAAGACAGTAAATGTGGCTTGTCTTGGCTTTATATTGCTCTCCTTCAGATGAAACATCCAACTGGTTGAAGATTATTGAAAACTATAACTCCACAATGTAAACTTTTTAATTTGGAATCATAGGATCTTGGAATCTTTACTGTGGGAAAATATTTGGGTTTCCTTTCTTCTCCCTTAACATTTTGTTTTTAAGGATTCTGAGCAAGTTTGCTTGGTGCTTACTTATTTAAATGTATTAGACTTTTGGTGTGGGTTTTAAGTGCTTATTATTAACGTAAATTGTTAATAATAAGCACTTATATACTTGCCTATTTTTTTGCATTGTATCTATTACAATTTTTAAGAGATTCCTTCCTTTAGCTCGCAGGAGAGTGGAGTGGCTGAATCAGTTCTTTGTTTAGTTTTGAAAAGTCTGGTATTTTATCCCAGCTTTCTATTTTCTGTCTCCTTTCTTACACGTGGACTCACTTATACCTTCCTTCAGGTAAATATTAATCTGTTTCACTAAGAAGAACTTTTTTAACATTATCTAAATATTTCCTGATAAAGATGGTAAATTTTTGGAGCTGTGAGCTGTATGAAAATATTCGTTTAGTAATGATACCTAATATCATTACGTGAACTCTTGCAAGCTGGGCTACCTTGAAGGATTGCAGGCAGCCTTAACAAAAACAAATTAAGCCTCCATGGCTGGTGACTCTGTGCACCTGGAACTACATCACTGAACTCATCTCACAGGTGCATCCTCTTAGTGTAATCATTGACTTTCACTCAGAGTACTGATAGTATTTGTTTTATCACGCAGGCCACCAGTGATGCTGCCTCCACCTCTCCAGAGATGTACTATACACCTCTGCCTTCAGGATCCAGAGACCTCACCAATCACAGAGGTATGAACTCAAGTTTTATTGGTATGAACTGCTGCAAGGTGGTAAGCTTTGCTGTGAGGCCTTCTCTGTATTAGTTCCTGCTGCATTGGCACTTTACAGAGAACACTGTGCCTTTCAAGCGCTAGATGAGAAAACCATACCTGTCAAGACTACAGATTTTAACTCATATTAAATTGGATTTAAAGGTAGTCTACTGGGAAAGCAAATATATCTATGGATAATAACATTCAGTGATTTTGTGTGTGTGTTTGTGTGTGTGCCTGAGAGAAAAATATAATGGTATTCAAGTACTTAAATATTGCCAAGTAGATGATTACGTACAGCATTGGTAATTTTGAGAGAATTTGTAAACTTTTTGCTATTTGTAAAGAGAGAGCTTTTTGGCAGTTTAAACAATTTAGGGCTATAATTTTGAAATGTTAACACTTTTTCATTGCAATAAAAAGGGATTCTTCTCTGTTTTTTAACATTAAAGGCAGAGCAGTGTTCAATTTCCTTTTTCAGCAATCTTTAGAACTTGAAAAGCACCTTGGGCAAATTCTCAAATTCCTTCTGCATGCCTACAGTGTGAGAAGTTCAGGGAACAGGTGAAAAACTGAAGCAGTCAGGACGGGTGCATTCCAAGCTCGTTCACCTTTGTTCTAAAGAAGACATTTACAAAGTTTGCAGTGTTTTTCAACTTAAAACCAGAGCAATAACACTCTAAATAATTTCCCACATTATGCGTTGATTCCACGTTGATCATGGAAACCATTTGTGTAGGGGCAGGCTTTGCAGAGGATACCAGAATCTAAGTCAGTCTTATGTTTATGAATCAAAGGTAACTTAGTTGTAGTGTTTTCAAATTCTGCAAGACCGCTGCCCCCTGGATTTATTATCTCCCCTCTAATTTCTAAAGTACGTGTTGTGGCTTTGATTTTCAGGTAAGCATATTTGCTTTGGGATTAGATTTCTGGTGTTGAGTCAAATGGCTAGGGTTTAGTAAGACCATAAGTAGAATGACAGAATATTGTGAATGCCTTAAGTTCTATAAAAATACATTAAAAGTACCATTCAAAGCCAGATATCCTCGGATCTGTTTGTTTAGATGATAATGAATTAGATTTGTGGCTTTACGGCAAATTACAGAATCTGACTTGGTGAAAGAAATGCCAGTAGCGTTAAGCTTCAAAAGTTTTGTGCCTACGTTATTGGTTGACTTCTCTTGCAATAAAGCAATTGTGTGGTTCTAGCAGATGTTGCACACGTGTCCCTATGGGGATACCGTTGCAGAGCTGGAGCTTACCAGGTTTTAAGTACCACTGTCTTCACTGGGGTTTGAGAATGCCTGCTCTTTAACTATGAAAGGGGAAAATTATATTCTCCAGATTATCGACTTTTTACCCTTAGCTGTTCACAGAACTCTTTATTACTTCTGTCTTTACTATTCCCAGAAACATTCTGCTTTGCATGCTAAACGTGTGTTGAAAATTTCCTCAGTGATTAAGCACAGTTATAAATAAAGTGAATGGAGATGAGTGTCATCAAAAAATGGGTAAAATTGGCCCTAAAAGAGACATTGTTAGCATGATCCAAGAAGTTTATATATATATATATATATGTATCTGTAATGTTCACAAAGAAATAATTAAGAAAATGTTCCAGGTTTTGTAAATAAAGCTTGGAACAACCTGCTGGCAAGACCCATTAACTCAATCAACTTCTTTTATACAAAGAAAAATCTCTTAAGTTCACAAACCCATAAAAGATTAATTGGAGTCAATAGAAAAATCTCCAAGAAAAAAATGAAATACTTAACCGTGCTATTTTAGATTCTGAATATCTTCAATTTTTTCTTCACTGAATGCTTTCAGTGTTGTAAAAAATGATTGAATCAGCTGTTGCATATGTAAATATTGGCAGTTTTCAGTGCAAACTGGAAAGAAAAACGCTGTAAGTTTGTAAGTACTCTTATTTGTCCCTGGAGAAACTTGTTTACCAGAATCTGAAAGTCTGGCGAATGATTTGGTACAGCTGTAAATTGCTTTTTGGGGGATTGGGAGTGGGAGCAGAAGCAAGCTGTATGTATTTGAAACTACAGTTTTACCTGGATATTTCTCAGTCTGTTTAGCTATGAATTTTTTAGGGAGAGCAAAAGTATATAATTCTGCATGTGGTGCACTGCGTATCTCATAGCTTTTGTGTCTGTGCATACAGTACATTATTTCCAGATAGGTTCTGATCTTTTGGGTTCACTCCATATTTTGTACAGACAATATTCAGGAATTATAAAAAAGTCTCTCTTGGAGCCCGCAGAAACAGAATATGACAGTATAGCATCAATGAGGAATGATGGAATAATCGCTGTAAATATTATATCAAGTGTTATGATGCTTGAGTATATAAAGACATGAAGGGAGCAATAAATATTGAATGCACATTTTTAAGCTTTAGACATTTTCTCCCCATCTTGGGAAAGCTGATTTCCCTTAAATTACTTTGTTTCCTAGACCCACTTTTCAAAGTTGAACCTTTACTTGGTTGCACTCTTCATATTTTTTTTTTACCAGAAAATGTATTGGCCTTCTATGCAGGTTTTGGGCACCTGACAGCAATACGACTTGATTCTTTATGAGATCTAATAGCTGTCCCATTAGGCAAGCCTTCCAAGTGGTAATTTTATAGCTAGCTTTATTTTTGTTTTGATTCCAAAACAATGATCTCAAACTCCTAAGGGTCTTTGTTGAACTAGCATTTTATATTTCATTTTTTATGGTTTTAGACACCAGTGATTGACTTATGTGAACTTTGTACAATTTACTTACCCAGATAAAACAAGTCAGTTTAAAGACATGTCCTTCTGTCATACAACACCATTCATTTATTTTTAAATTCCATTGCTTGTATAGTTGTAGCTTTCATATCTTCTCATGAAACAAAATAAAATGGGCTCTGCCATTCTTTGTCCCGATCTACCTTTAAGAAAAACAGTTGCTTGTTGTTGGTTTTAAATAGAAATGGCTATTCTCCCAGTACACAAAAGTAAGGAATTGTGGTGCATTTTAGTAGAAACTTGCTCAAAAAAATTTTGTTGTTTATGTCATTGTGGTATTTCTTTCAGTACTTTGTATGTATGGCCCAGGTAACCTTCTGTTCCTTATCAACAATTTATTCACCGGGTATATATAAAATCTTAGAATAGAGCTTTCAATTCTTAAAATAGTAATTTATCATTCTATCTCTTGAGAAGCAATATTACTAAATCAGGAATATCTTGAAAATCTGGTGTTCCAATATATTAAAAAAAAAAAAAAAAAGGCGCAGGATGCCCTTTGTATAAACAAATATTTTATAACATTGTCTGTTGCCTGATGTACTTGAAAACCTACTCATTTGCCAAAGCCATTTGGTTTCCAGTAACATTCTACAAATGACTCCTTTTCTTGTGCATTTGTTTCTGGGAACAACCAGTGGTAAGTCTGCCCCATAGCTTACTGGTAAAAGGAAGAAGAAGCAGTTTCCATTAAAAAGTATGTCTGTATTTATGGAAGTAGTTTTTAGAGCCTTAGCTTGGATTTATTCCAAGGTTTAATAGTTCCAATCTATTCTGGCTTGTAAGAACTTCCTGAACAAATCCACTGTCCTGTTTTGGTGTCTATTCAGTTAATTACCCAACTGTTCTGATATGCACAGACATTACATTTTCTTGTTTTATGTTTGAATGATGAATACCCAAATGAAAATTTGTTATTTATTGAGTCAACTGACAGATACATTTTCTTATTTTTTGAAATGGTCTAATCTGAGTTTGAAAGTCATAAATTGCATTCAGAAATGATGCCCAGAAATCCAGGGACAGAATATTTTTAAGCTTTCCATTAGCCCTCTGAAGGTAATTTTATAAAACATGTTTGAATAAAGGAAAAGAGAGGTTCCCTCTGCTCTCAGTTTCTCTTTTTGTCTAACAGGGGTGTGCTGAAGACTTGTTTTGGAATGAAGTACTTTCCAAGCTTTCACATTCCCAAGCAAGTAAAAGCATGTAGGGATATAATATAGAGAGACATCTGAACATCATCTGTCTGGTTTTTTTGTGGTTTTTTTTTTTTTTCTGTGATCATGTTACTGTGCTATTGTACTCAGAATGTTGGGCATATTAAATTTTCAGTAATGATTGGTATGATTATACAGAACTCATTCTGGTCGATTTTTAGGGTGCACCATACGTGAAAACCAGCTTACAAGTACTTTAGGAGTGGAGACATACATTGTCAAGACAGACACATATTTTAGAATGCACAACAAGCTTTAAGCCATCCAATTGTGCTGGAATTTACAATCCAATAGATGTCAAAGGAGATCTGCTACTTTCAAAATCTGATACTGAAGGAAAAAGGTAGAATTTGTGGAGAGCCAGAAGGAGTAATGCAGTTGATTTGGTACGTGAAAGACCCAAACTATCCTCCAGGGCTTTACCTGTTCTACCTTAATTTGCTCAGCCTTCTCATACTTTAGAAATACATATTCTCAGGTTAATCTGAAACGAATAATGTCTATCGATCCTTCAAGAATTGGGTCTAGAGTTTTAAGATAATACATTACACGTTCTGAAGTAAAATTATAAAATTGACACACACCTCTTAAGAACTTTGTGTGTTAACATTTATTATTCTTTTTGAAGGCTTTCAACTCGATATATAAGCCCTCTGAAAAGCTATGCTGTCTTTAAATCACAGACATAAAAAGAAAAGGTAATTGGTTTGCATAAAAACTTACTTCCAGAAAGATAATTATCCTGTTTATATTATCATTGCAGTTTTCTCTGTTGTTGTTATTGACACAGTTGTTAGGTACTCATTGTGTTTTCAAGCCAGAGGCTTATTTAGAGTTTGAAATTGATTGCTGGGAAAGTCACAAAGCAATTTATGTAGCAACTTATCATAATTAGATAGTTTTCTTAATGTGAACTGCACTTTATGCTTATCAATTGATTTTTCTCTATATCTGCGTAAATCAACTCATTGTATGGCATCCAAAAAGAGAATAATAATAATAGTAATAATAATAAAACCCCCAAACTGTGGGTAGTATTTTGTCATTCAGTTAATCTAAGGAGTCTTAAACAATTTTTAACAAAGGTGTCTTATATAGGTATGTAAGAAATATATTTGTTTTAACTTGTTTAATAACTAAGAATAGGATGAATAAGAGAACTGCAAGCAGATGCAACGTATGGAAGTTCTGTATCAGGCAGAGATTCTGTGAATAGTGAGAAATTTTCTTTGTTGGTTTGCATGAGGTATTCTTTGAAAATACAATAGCTTTTAAGCTGCATGATGTTTTGATGAGTGATAGTCTGCATACCTCTCAGGCCAGGATCTTCTGACGATGGGATGAATAACCTTAAAACAAACAAACAAAAAAGTTCACCGTAGCATGGAACAGACAAGATCATATTTTCCAGGGGCAGAAACACTCAAAAATAAGCTGTGACATTTCCCATTAATGCCAGGAAATGTGTCCCAACAGTGAGTTTTGCTGTGCTCATGACAGTCTCAAGGGGAGTAGGTGGAAATTCTCTTCTTTTGGCACTGTGGGAGAAGGCTAAAATAAGTAGTCTGTTATGAAAAAAAAAAATAATAAAAAAAAATCATGTCATGTTGTTTGCCTTTATGAAAGGAGAAATTGAGTTCTAGTGCCTTACTTTGTTTTTCAGTTTGGGAAATAGACATTAATGGAAGCATGAGAGACACGAGGGAAGCATGGAAAGCAGAGTGATGGTAAAGATGATGCCAATGTGAGAGAAGACCTGGTTCAGAAAAGATTTTGTTTTCCTGTCTTAGTTTCCCTTAGCTAAAGGGATTTGAAAGAGAAAATCTGTCAGAGGTGTATTGGAGTCCTTGCAGTCTGGAGGTGTCAGAAGGAAATGTCAGATGTTGAAAGAACTCTGTTGTGAGCTGTTTCTGATGCAGTTGAGAGAAAGGCAGGCCAGGCTTTTCTAATAGCCACTGCCGGATGGCCCCTGCTTGTGCCTGTAGACCTGCCAAACCTTACACTTGGAGGTGAGATGAACGGTACTGACCCGTATCTGTTTCCTCAGTGGTGCAGCTAATTTCATACCTCTAATTTGTACCTTCCAAACTAGATGCTAATTTAATACCTCCTCAGTTTTTCTGATATAGTTGCTTTGTGGGGAGAAGAATAAGAAGGGATGAATGAAACAATGTAGGTGGGGAGAAATGCTTGAAGGCATGCTTCCTCAGAAAGGCTTATTGCTTATTTTTGCTTATTGCTGTGAAACGCTTTCATCTGATAACAGAAGCCCACGTGTACTGGTTGCCCCAACTCTGCAAATGCATGAGATATCTTTGCCAGTTCTGTGAGTTGACACACAGTCAAAAATACTGCTTTTTGAAGGAATCAAGAGGCCCAGTACATGTACATTTGATCCATTCAGCTCCCACTGGTGAAGTGCTTTATCACTGGGCAGTAATAAAAGAGCAGATTAAGGAGGGTCTCGTGTAGTACCTCTCTTGGGCCTTAATCTATTTGTTTACTGGAATAGAACCACCACTACTGAGCTGTGGTCTTTTGTGGATGAATTTACCTCACTTGCTCAGTAGTGATAGTTTCTGCCAGTGTCTGCATGTTTCTCCATAAAGCACAAAGACTTTGCCAAATGTGGAATAAATTGCGGTTGGATTTGAGTGTGACCTTGACTAATATGGTTCAAGAAATAAATTTTCGGGGTCATTGGATTCGTTTTCTTGTCACTTATAGGGTCAACAATTTCTTGTCTGTGTGTACAAAGAATGTTGGATTTGAATCAGGATACTGTAGGTTATTAAAATATAAGCATTAAAATTATGTACTGTTATCTTGTATGTTGCAATGATGAGAGCAACTAGTTATATGAAACTGGGGTGGGGTTAATGAGTTGGGGATGACATATAAAGTGACTTGCAGTTTTGTGCGAGTCTTTCTTGATGGTCAGAAAAGTTAAGAATTGGATTTAAGTGACAGCATGTTTTAATTTGTGAACCTTCTCTGTTTTCTGTGGTTTGAAAGTGAACCCAAGGGGTGTGAGCAAGCTGTGCAGAAGGAAGTTCTAGGACAATCCCTTCCTGCAGTGCCCTGTCTCTGCGGGAATAAAATATGGGTGTCTCTGCAGCAAGACTTCCAACAACAAAAGGACAGTAATTAAGGGGTTAATCAAGTCTAGATTAAAACTATATTAAATTGGGCACAAAATTCGTATTCTGCATCTAATGGGAATTAGGGGTCTAAGACTCAGGCAGCCTTTCAAAATTGTCAGCATTTTTTTCCAAATATTATAGAGACTTTCATTTTTCCACAGTGCACATTCCCCAATCTGACTGTTGAAGACCTGACCATTTTCCATATTTTTGTCACTATTCCCGTAATTTCTGAGGTTTTCATTGCAGCCTTTCCCATATTTGCCAAAACTAACCTAGCAGGCTGGGCCCCAGTCACCCATACAAGTGTCACATCAGAGGGAATATGATTAATGAGGAAAAAACTGTAACTTCATATTTTTGGGTAGACTAGAAAGTGTCTGATGTTTCACAACATAGCTCATTTTGTCATGCTGGCAACAAGAAACCATGAGAATGCTCAAGCTCCAAGCAGCGTGACTATAAAGTGGCAGAAAAACATAGAAAACATTGGCTTCTATAAGTGGAAACTTGGGATCCAAAACCATAAAACTATCTAAAATCTTCTTTAAATATGTAGAACTAATGATGCAAGGAGTCTGCAACCGGCAGCTTAACAAAAAAAAAAAAGAAAAGAAAAAAAAAGATAATTCTACTAAATTTGCTACTTGGTCTTAAGTCTTTTACAATAAAGAAGTTCAGTCATGAGCCGCAGTATTACAGCCCTTCCAGAGAAATGAGGTTCAAAGCACACTCAGAGCTGTGCAAATACAGTCTCCTGAGAGAACCCTATGTTTAGTTAGCACTCCAGCCTAGCCTGTTTTTGCAGGAGTCCTCCAATTTTATCATTCAGGCATTTTTACAGCCTCATTGGAACAAATAAACAAACATCTGGAATCATGTGGTTAACTTAATTAAAAACTTTTTGTTTGGCCAGAAATAGTAAAATCATGAAAAATTGCCTGTCTCCAAGCTCAGAAAGGCCAAATGATGAAGCTGTTGGCTACAGACAGTTTTACAATGTATTGAAATTCATAGATGTGCACACCTGCTACAAGGCCCCCCCCCTTTATTTTGATTCATAACGATTAATGAGTGTTTAGTGCACAGATTGTAACCCTTGTTTAAATGGGAATTTACTGTTTTTAATAACATATAGACACGTGTTGCTATATTCCATACAGCCTGTACTGTTCTGTGGTACATGGATAAAGGATAGAGCTTTATACTGTTGGTTAAAAAAAAAAAAAAATATATCTTTACAGTACATGTTCCATTTGACTATTCTGTCACACAAGCATGTTTTAATTGCAGAGGCAGTAAATATCTGCCTCGTGCTAAGAGTCTGTGTATCAAATGTAGAAATGTGAAAAATGATGTTTCTCAATAAAATTAGAGTCTATAGCGAAAATGTAAATTTTCATTGTTTCGTTTAATGTGTTTTTTGATGAAAATTTCAAGAGATTCTTGATGCTTTTGCAGACGAAACTGCTTGCTGTCATCTGAGATATTAGTGTGGTCACACAATATTCTGCAGACCAGGATTATTATTTATGAAAACTAATTTGCCTAACAGACCACTACCCTCTTGGATGCACAAATCTAGGCCTTAGAACACATGGGACATAGAATCTTATTTTTGATTTTTGTACATCTCATTTTCTAAATAGCTGTACCCTCTAGTGAGGAAAAGAAAATGACATGCACGCAGAAGGCACTGCTGCATTTAAATCTCGTTCACAATTCTTCGTATTTCTTAAGATTAAAATCATTTGGATGTTCCATTTAGAGCCGTATTTCTCTTGAGGATTTAGACTATTTAACAGGAGAGGATGCTTGCGTGACCTTGGCTGCTGTCCTGTGGTTAGTGTTACTGAGCTGAATGAAGAGGACGTGGGTGTCATCAGAAACTAAGTACTAATTCCCACATAGTGAATATGTGTAGAAACCTACTTTAAAAGGTGGGTGGGTGGGGGGGAATTTCCTGCAGAGTCAGAAGGGCAGCCATCTGCATAACAGCAATGAAGCTATTTTATCCCCTTGTGTGTTGGTTCTTTACAGTGTGCACATCTTGCTGTAACATATACATTTCTTCCAAACTATGAGCAGCCAGAAGGATGCAATGTATTTTGCATTTCTTTGTTCAGTGTGTGTGCTGTGCTAGGAGCGGATGAAGGTTCCCTTCTTTAAATTTGCCTTCAGGAAAGAAAAGGCTATCTTTGTATGATTTCATTGCGTGTTCTTATGCAAGAAGAGAAAGCTGTCAACATTTTATAGGATATGAATATCTGTATTTGTGATCTAATGATATGTTGGCTGATCAAAGTTCCTTTCGAAGCTCTGCAAGCAAATGTTAAGTAGGTTGACAACTTCCCTTTTTTATTCCTGTTTTGTGATATTTTTGTGGTCTGTTAGTATACGCAGTGCTAGAAAAGTAGATGATAGGAGGTACCATGACATCCTTCATTAGCTTTGTATGCCCTTAGGCAGAGAGATCACACCTGGGGAGAGGAAAGGGAGGAGCCAGAGAAGTAAACAATAAGAGTATAAACAAGTGAAATTGGTTTGTGCCTCTTGCCAAACAGAGGGTGGTTGATCCCTTTGATACTCATTGTATTGTCTTTTATAGTTTGAGAAATTTGGAAAGTTTCTGTTTATTTCTGTTTACTCGGGATTAAATTCTTTTACTGCATGATTGACAACAAGGGTATGTTTTGTAAGACCCTTTTAAGAAAGCTTGTCTATGACTCTGAAGTGCCTAGTAAACCTAGGCAACCACCTGAAAGACCCCCCACCTGTAGCTGCATAAAACTGAAATAAAGGATGGAAAATAACCCGTTGAGTATGCACTTTCCCACCTACTGAGAGCAAAATGCAATGCAGTGCAATTTTAGTACTTGTGTGCCACTGGGGAAAATAGACTCCTAAAATCACATAGTGAA
This sequence comes from Nycticryphes semicollaris, assembly GCA_013400055.1. Taxonomy (NCBI): domain Eukaryota; kingdom Metazoa; phylum Chordata; class Aves; order Charadriiformes; family Rostratulidae; genus Nycticryphes; species Nycticryphes semicollaris. The sequence continues at coordinate 534,107 of VXBJ01007802.1, forward strand.
GCACTGGAAAAATTCAGCGAATTTGTACTAAGCGCTATGTTATAAAACCTAAGGAACCGTAAGCTTTGCTTCTCAAGTGAAACAGATTTGTATTGCAGTTCTGTTAGAATGCCTACCACATGTAATGATGATATTTAGCACTGTAGGCTGAAAAAATGTAAAGCTGGTGAATAAGAGTCCTTTCACAGGAATGCAGTGCAAAGAGGGATGCAAGCAAACCTTGTCATGTCTACTTAAAGACCAGGCACGATTGCAATCACTGAATTTGTTTTCTTTTACTTTCATTCAGTGTTGGGTCAGGTACAGAGAGGTGGAAAGAGCACATGGCACAAGTTAGCTTTTTCAAAATCATTTGTAGTAGTGGATACGGCTTCTTACCATTAATGGAGAACTAAATTAGTGTTTGTGTCTCGTCTGAGTGGAATTAGAGCATGTGTGTATCAAAATTACAGAGCTACTGTGCCAATGTGCTGCATTTCCCTACACTGGCTTAGATTACTTGCCACCACCTGCTGCAGTAGTGACAACTGTAGTAGCTTTAGCACTGCCTTTAGTCGGAAATGTACTTAGAAAAACTGCATCTATCCCATCTGTACCACTTCCTCATAGAGGGAGGCAACACCCAGGTGGTATTTTTGCTGAACCGTGAGTGGGAACAGCCTCTCCCAATACTAAATTTTGTTTCCATGAAATAAAAGGAGCAGGCTCAGTGGTAATAATCCCTTGGATGCTGATGGAAGAGCCGGAATCTATCTTAAAGCAAAAAGGTTGGCAAACAGCCCCCTCCCCTGCCCAAATCAACTGAAAGCACCCTGCCCCCCTCCCAAGCTCACCCAGTTAATTAAGTTGGCAGATTGTCTCCTTCTCCTTAAAGGCAGTGAATAATAAATTCCATGGGGGAGAAAGAAGAGACCACCTTTATAATAAATAGATTAAATATAAGCTATTAGATCATTCAGAAGCAATTTGGTGCTGTCTAATGCCAGCCATTACTGATGTAAAGTACATGATGTGTCAAGAAAAAGAAATACCAGGTAATATTAAAGTAAGGTAAAAAGGAGATAGGTAGACATCCCCTCAGCTGCTAATTGTGGATGTAAAGTTTTCCTCTGCCCTGTAATCTGATTCTAGATAATGACAGTGGAAATGTGGAGGATAACTGAAGGAGTCCCTCTCCTAACTGTTCATCACCACACTGCTTTTTTTTCACTTTTGTTCCACTCTGTCATTATAAAAATTAATCCCTTTACCAAGGTGAGTTTAATAATAAAGTAAAAGAGAAGCTGTCAGCTAATATATTTTTTTTTTGCATTGAAAAATCTGTTTGCAATAAAGGAGTATAATGGTTTTATTCAACAGTCCCACAAAGCAGAATTAGAACATCAAGAGATGCTACAAAGGAGAAAGTGCTTGAAATACTGTTAATATCTATAAATTCTCTTCTTCTGCCAACCTTTGTGTGCTTTTTAAATCTTGTCTGTGTGTTTAGGGAAGATAGCTGTTCAGATCTGGACAAAGTGAGCTAGTTGACATAGTTTGGAAGACTTATAAACAGCATTCGTTTGGGAGATACAGGAAACGTAATTCAGGCAGAAAAAGTTCCCATGGTAAATTAGTAGAGAAAAAAATGTGAAATGCAGGTATGTCTTGAAGACTAAAAGAAAGCTTGAAAAGAGTTCTAGTGGTGACTTGGCTAATGAGAACAGGTGCCAGCTTGCTGTGGCTCATAGGGTAGCTAGAAAAGCAGAGTGGGAGATCCACGTGAGAAATGTCACAAACACAAAAGCACTTGTAACCTTAAATCGTCCATCCTGCACAGAGAGAGCATTTTCCTGAAAGATTAATATTTAGGATCTAAAATCATTCCTTGTCAATGTACTCCCTAAAGAAGCTACAGTGTTTCCCAGGGAGTCAAATTTTACAGTATATATTTGTTTTGTTTTGTTTTTTACACTTCCACAGGCAGGAAAGGTGAAACAATAATACTGCTACTGTATTTTTCTGGAAGTTTTGGAGGATTTGTTCTTGTGTACGTGCGAGACCAAGCATAGAGGAATTCTGCAGATATTTTAGAAGGTGCCAGTTTCTAAGTTAGCTTAAAAAGCTGTGTATTAACTTCAGTCCCATGTAGATGTTTTGGGGTGGGAAACAGCACTTGATCCATAAAATGAGGTCTTGCCAGTAAGGAACCCAGTCTTAAAATTTATATAACCCTCTTGGTTCATGTTATAGGACCTATTTAAAATTTAAACTGATTTATTCTGATAACACTGAATTTTAACTGGTTCCTTCTTCAGAAAGTACTTTTAAATAAATAAAGACACTATAGCAAATTCTAATCAATTTGATCAGTGAAGTTTAAACTGGCTTTACCTTTTGTTGTAAGTATTTTTTAATATGGCAATGGAGCAAAGAGTGAAGTGCAAAACAAAAAACCAAAATGTGGATGGTTGAGATAAGATTTATACTTTTTAAGGTAAAGAACTAGTATGTTTCTTAAGTTTTACTTGTTGTGTTATTGTTTTTTTTTTTTCTTCAGGTATTTGGAAGATTTTTCTTAAATTCCAAAGCAAACTATTTCATTTGCACTGCCTGAATTTATGGATTTTGAAATAAATCTTCCCCCCCACTCACACTCCCAAATACTAATCTATTATTTCCTAATTAAAAAAAGACATCTGATTTTTGTTTCTTGTTGATTACCAGATTTTATAAGCTTAATACAAAAGATTTTTCCATCAGTTTAGGGAATGACTTCTCTGATCTGTAGGTTAGAAGTACTGTGTTGGAAGCAAATAGGGTAGTATAAGAGGGGAACCTCTAGGCAGTTTCTCCCCCTGGCTGAAGTTAAACCTGCACAGATTATGGGGAGGAAATCCATACACGTGCTAGGCATCTCTATGCTTTAAAGCAACTACCTGCAGGTGCTTTAGCCATGCACATATGGCTGGATATATGATGAGACTTTTCATATTTTCAGCCAAGCCTTTGCTTGCAGAGTAATGAAATGTTGAGGGAAGGGGAAACAATATACCTGTAGAAGTTATGATGTCATATGTAGTGAGTTATTGCTGCATTGATACTTCTCATACTCATTCCAAATCAGTTGCTGAGCCACCCTTTTGTACTATTATTTTAAAAACATTGAGGATGAAAAGTGATGTGTATAACGTACATGTAATATGCCCTCTGTATTGGTCAGCTGTTGTCTGCAGAGCTTCTGAGCAAAGCACCTTCATCTCTGTAGAGCCTCCCTGAGTACTCACTAGGCTACAGCTATATGCCTTCCTACTAAGCTCAGGCATCTCGGGAGCAAATTTAGGTCAATGTGGAAGCATCTAAATATTCCTTTTCCCACAAGTGAAATGTGATCAACTGGCCACAGATTTTTGAGCATCGCTCCTAGGCAGTATGTCACTTTTGTACGGTGTCCTAAAGTGTAACTCCATGTGGCTTAGAAGCTTGTTGACAGTAGATTATGAGAGTAACTCAGAAGGAGAATTACTTCTTCACAAGTGTGAACATTTCCTGTAGTGCCTAGATAGATAGCAGGAAGCCTCCATCCAAGCACCAGTTTGGGGTACTTTGATCTTGTTTGCCAAGTTCTACATGGCAACAGAATAAATGGAAGCTTATGGGTGAATTCCATCCAAGACATATGCAAACTTTCTGCTCCTCTTCAAAAGTAGTTTAAATGTTTTGATTGATCATCATCAGTACTAATATTTCGGTGATTCTTGATTTGGAAATAGACTTGGAGACTCCTAAGTACAGCTTGATGAGATTTAACCTCTCTAATGAGAGTGTGATAGATAGCATGTTTAAATTAGAAGGGGGAGGGGGGCAGTGTGAAATAGATCATATTGTAATTTCAGTAATCAAATGCACTGAAATATGTCATTGAAAAGATACTTATGAATCTTAAATCTTAGGATGTCTGTCAGATTTCTTTTAGTCTACGAAAAATGACAATCATAATTTGAAGATGAAATACGGTCAGAGCTTCTGTCTCCTTGACAATCACTTCAATATTTAGACAAAAAAGCGCTGTCTCACAGATTTCATTAGTCAACTCATGCTTTTTACCTTTTCCCACATGTAACTCTAATACCCCGTGAGAAGCCTAGACAAGTAGAATTGAATGTTTTCTCATACAAACTTAAGAAATTATATATGAGTATGTAAAGCCAGAGGAACTTTAAGGACAATCCCACCTTGTATGATCTGGGAGATAACAGGGTTATATCTGATGTGTTTGGGTGTGCTTTTGAGCAATTACAGAACCTTCTCTAACTTATTGAAAGCTGCTGCCTCCATTTTCCAGTGCTTGCTCCATAGCTGAATTAAGTTTTTTAAGTTTTGGTTTTTTTTTCATTTTTTTGTTGGCTTGATGCTTAATAAAGAAAAAGTAAAAAACTAAAAAAAATGAGGAAAGACTAGCAGTACTGGGAAAGGCCTGAAGAGCTGCTTTAGCTTACAAGCCAGTGAGAGTGAAGAGATTCTGATTAACAAAGCAATCTGCGTTTATGAAGATATCTTTTATGTGGAGTGTCTCTGGGCACTTAAAACTCAATAATCTGTGGAGCTTGGCTAAGCAAGTCAAAAAGCTTGAAAGAATGGGAATTTTGAAAGCAGGGAGCTTGATCTAATGTCATAAGGCAGGGAGCTTTGGAGCCTTGGGGCACAATTAACAAAGGGTCTGGCACCTGCCGTCTCCAGTCTTTGTATTTGTTTAGAGAAAGATTTAGTGATTTTACTCGTGGGATGTGTTTCCTTTTCTTGACTTCAACCCACAGTGGCTCAGAATCTATCTGAATACCTGTGTGGTAATAACACATCATATGAGTCCTTGACTCAGGTAAGAGTAATAGGGAAAGGTTACTTTCTGAAGCTCTTTTGGGGACTTTGGGGTTTTTGGGGGGTTTTTTTGTTTGTTTTGGTTTTGGGGTTTTTTTTACTATCAGAAAGATGATTCTAAGAGGAAACAAAGGAATTTATGCTGCTTTTCACAGCAAGATTATTGTGCGACTTATAAGTTTAATTTTATTTATTCATTTTTATCTGCTAATGATGTAAATGGCATGTTTAATGAAAGCCTATACTGAAATACAGGAAGAATTTTAATGACACATATATGCTGCTTTGCAGAAAAGTTGAATGGTTTCGGTCCTACTATGTTTCCTTTACCATTCTTGAGGATGTTATACTTTCTCTTTTTGAATGTTTAAATCAGAGTGGTTTTCTCTTACAGCTACATTGTCTCTTTATTTGAATATCTTGAAATCTTTTAGGGATCCATTCTCAAGCATGTGTGTAGCAAGACGTTATCCATGGCCCAGTTCATTTACTTAGTTAATGTACAAGATGGAGAATAAAGACAGGAAATACTGTTTTCCTTGCTTTTATATTGAAGAAGGTGAAGCAGAAAGCACTGTGGGCAGTGGTTAAGCCAAAATGTGGCACTGTGTGGACTTAAGTATCCTAAATCTTGGTCCATGGATTTAATAACTAGAACACCCTATCCAATATAAATGTTTATGTCAAAAGTATTCATGCCTCTTATAATTTTAATTATCTGTCCTTTATCACAACTGTCTATAAAGTGCTTGTTTTCATGGTATCAAGAGTTAGTTCTTCTGGCTGGACCATTCTGAATTTCTGATGTCACTTATGTTCTATTTTTGTAATCTGACAATATATTTGTACACATTTTAAAACTTCCCACAGGATAAAATGAGCATATTAAGCACGGTCCAAAGCACTGTGTAGTCATGGCAGTCTGTGTAGTTCAATTCAGAGTTGTTAATCCTGGTTAATAAGCATCATCAAGTATATATATATATGTAAAAGAAAAAGGTGAGAGGGGATGTAGCCCGACAGACAAGAATTAACATTGCAGGGCATCTGACATTATTATCCTTCTGAACATGTCAAGGAACCTTCGATGGAGGTAGGCTACAGTTTTTAAAGCAGCCTATAGAGGTTATTTTCTCCTAAATCATACAGATAATTCTAGAAGAATCTCATATGTAGTGGTCTGGTTTGTTGTGTCTTGTGGGTTGTTTTTTTTTAACGATGTACAATTTGCATTTTAGTAAATGGCTTTCATTTGCATATGTGATATAGTGCCCTTAAAAATAATTTTTATTTTACTAAAGGATCCCTCTTTTTGTAACAGCCTTTCTTTTCAGTAATTACAAAACCCAGTTTCAGGAAAGGAGCAATACTGTATCATTTAGTCTGTTCAAATCCACCCTTCTCTAAAGGTATTGTGAAGAGAGTGACAGCAGCCCAGCTCAGCTTTAATGGGTAGAGGATAAGCAAGCCAAGGGCTTTTTCATCAAAGCACAAGTTTTTTCCTGTCCAGTAAACCCAAAAACCGAAATGATCCACGCTATACTTTTCTGAGTTGTTCACAAAAATAATTAAGTGTTATATGATCACTTCTGATGCTGTGTCATTTCTTTGCTGAAGCTGATACTATTATGGCTATAAACTACTATAGCGTAACAGCTGTTTATCAAAATATTCATGAAAATTTTCTGTGACAGGAGAAATGGGCACACTTGTAATACTGTTTCCATGGAAAAAGATGCATGAGCTTAGATTTAGTCAAAATTATGGCATACTGTTCTAAACTTGACAGAACTAGTTCAGCACATAATCCATAATAAAATAGGAACTGGGGTATTTAAACACTAATTCAGTGCATATCGGTTTGTATGCAAAGAGTCTGTTTAAGATATTGCAAAACAGGTTTTCTTAGGAAATGCTACCCGAGCTATGGCATGTATCCCAGTCCTGGGATATGAGTAAGGTCTTTATCTGGGGTCCAAGCTATGGTTCCATGGTTTGCTGTCTCTGCCCAGTATAACAAGTAGTGGATGTTACAGGCACTTTTGATTGATGAGGTATTGAGGAGGATTTGGAAATCTGAAAAACCATATTATTATAAAGATTACAGAACAGTGGGAAATGGAGCCAGGAATGTACCTATAATTTAGGGTAAAGAGTAATAATGAGTGCCCATAAAAATAAATAACCATGATGTTAAATAGACTGCAGATCATTTGCACCTTGAGGTTTTTCTCAGATTCTGTGCCAGTAAAGAAATGTGGTAATAAGCCCTCATTTTTTATTTTTTTTTTTAGCCAAAAGAGTTTCTTATAGGCAAATACTGTTTGTTTTAAGTCATTTGAATAGTACCAGAATTATTTAGAAGCATTCAGGGGAGGAGAAGAGGAAGATGAAGTCAGAAGCCACAAAAAGCCTACACTACTTTGAAGAAGTACTTTATGTTCAGATTGTCCTTGATCATATTTTTTTTTTATATTGCTTCTGTCTCTTTCATAGCTGATAATGCCATTCTGACCAGTTGTAATTATTTTAGTTCTATTCAGCGAGAAATCATTTTTGATCACATTAAACAGGCAAAATGAATTGGTGTGATTGCTGGCCAATTCTTATAACAGCTCTGAAAGTTCTCTCTTAGTTCGTCCTTTCAATGTGTCAGTCAATAAAAATGCTTTGTCTTTCTTCCATTAAAGACATGTTATTGCAAGTAGGTACTTTGGGCTAAAGAGTGAAAGCTAGCTTTTCCTTATACTCTCAAGTATAGGAGAAAGTGTAAGATCAGCTTTCATAGTTGAGGAATTAAAAGCTTTTTACCCCATGTGTGTCCTTCCTTGATCCTTATGCTTTATCATAGAAGAATTTGTCTTGTCTAATAACAATTGACAGAGTGCTGATTTTTAAATAATATTTCAGCCATGTCCATATTTATTTGCAGCCCAGGTTGTAATCAGGTTTGTTTATAATGTAATTCAGTCTGCGTGTGCTAATCAACATCGTAACCCCATTTTACAGCTTCTCTTCATTCTTGAAGTTTCATAGAATGTGTATGTTATGTGTTTAACATTGCAGATGGGTGATTTCCATCTTCTGTACAGAGTTCACGCAGTTTACAAATCACTTCGTTGTCATACTGTTGTGTAAGAATTTCTGTGGACATCTTCTTTCTCTCTGACTAAATTTATTGAGCCACAGTGGAAGGAAATTTGGAAAGCAACACATTTTTAGTAAAATGTTTTTAGTTCAGGGAGAGGTGGAACAGTCAACAGCTTTCTCCAAACTTCAAGTTCCCAAAGCAAAAAGGAAATTTATCTTCTCCATTGAGATATAAACTAGCTTATTTTCAGTCATTTATCTGAAAAGTTGATGCTCACCATAGTAATTCATCAAACATTTTTTCTGAAGTGTATCTGGCAGGGCTTCTTGGCATCATCCTTTGAAATTCTAAGAGTTCTTGCATCCTCTGGGAACAGAGTGACTCTCTTCTTATTGCACATCTGGAAGGAATGTTGCTGCCTTTTTGTTTCAACAGGGAGAGATGGTTAAGAGAGCAATTTCACTTCTCAACTGTATGCTAGTATCTTCAAATTTTTACAGATGAAAGAGGAAAAAATGCTATGATTTATAAAGGAGATTTGTATTGCAGTGTCTAATTGAAAACAATAAAATAATTATTGCATAAGAATAACAATGGTACCATAAAAATAGTGGAAAAGAGTTATTAAGTGTCATTAAATGAAAGATTTTTGTAACTATATTAGTACTTTACTGGGCCATTTATGAGGAATGAGAGTCTAAGTTCTGTGGGTATATTTATTTTATGTAATGTGTGTTAACCCTGTTGTGTTATTTAACCTCATCAGGCACTCTGGTTAAATAAAACATAGATGCTTACTTCTGTTGAATTTCGTTGTCCTTCCTAGTGATCTAGAACTCTTAATAGCACTTCAGATTAAAATAAAATTAAAAAAAATTATTGTTAATTTAAGATTTTTTTAACAGTTAATTTAGCTATTAGGAAAAGTTCCCACCTAGTATTCGGTTCTGCAGCTTTATCTGAATGTCAGGAAGTGTCTTAATTGTGTCCTTATTGCAAAAAAATCAGTTGTGAATGTTTATGCTTAATTATTCACATTTTTATTCCAGTTTAAAAAAAAAACCAAAAAACCAAAACAACTGAATTCAGTTTACTAATGGCAACAAAACCCTCTAAAAGCTAATCTCTCTTGTTGTGAACGGTTGGGTTTAGTTTGGGTTTTTTAGTTATTTATTTATTTAACAGGATCTATTCCATTGCTTACCCTAATCCAGCAACACATCTGAACAGTCATTTAAATTCCATTATGTGCTTTTGTCTTTGCTGAATATGGATGGTTTTAGGCATATGCCTAAAACACTTATTGAATGAGAGACTTTCGGAACAGGGGTTAATGCTGTTTTCAAGCTTCATGTTACTAAAAAACTAGAAAAGATTCAATTTGGTTTAATATTTCAATGAAAAATAGTATAGGGAAGAATGCCAACAGGAGATGCATTAATAATCCATAAACCTGTGGTAGCCAACTAATTTGGGACATTATAGGAAATCTTGGCTTTATGCTTGCCAATATTTCTGACATGAATTTCCATCAATAAGTGCAGGATATACTAAACAGTGTTATTAATCTGCAAGGCAGAAACTAAAATTCAGAGAGATCTGATTTCTGTTCAGGAAGAACCTTTCTTTTAGGCATTAAATTTTAATCCTGTGTATTTAATAAATATAAATATATAAAATTTCTATGTTATTATGGACTTCACTAGAATGTTTTCATATTACCAATTAGTGCCAAAATGTCAGTAATCTTTTATGAGAGAGCCTTTTTTCTTCAATTTCTGATTCAGTTTCCCATGCCTCTCCATTTCTGCCTGGAAGCCTTTGCATAATGATCTAATATGTATTTAATACTACAACTAATAGTGAGTTTCCTAATATATGGACACACATTATCAGTCTTCCTTCTTGCCTCTGCACTATCATAAATATATTGGTCTATGGTACAAGGAATTGTGCAATTGGAAGTTCAACAGTTTCAACAATATACTGAGAAGCAGAATGCAAATAAAAATCAATTAGAAGAGTTAGTGGACATTTACGGTTTCACAATGTTCACTGTGCTTGGCAGAAACGTTTGCTTCCTTGTGGCTTGCCAACAGGGTTTCCTATATTGGCTGCTAAAATTTGCAGTATCTCATGTGGCTGGTATTTGGCATTTATTTTTAAATGAACACAGGTTTTAGGCTGAATAATAGATTACAGTTGATTTCAAAATCCACTATTTTTTATTTTGTGTTGTTTTGGTTTTTTTTTTTTTTTTAATTCAAAAAGCTTTTAATTTGACCTTGTTATTTGATTGGAATGTCACACGTTCTCCTTTCTCATAAAATTTCCCGTCTAAATTGCCATACGAACAACTGTTTCCTTTGTTCCATATCCATTCTGGAATTTTCATATTCAGATAATTCGTGTTATCCCACCTGTAGTCATGTATCCTTTTATTGTTTCCATAGCATGGACTTATCTTGGTTAAGCTATCTAGCTGCATGAGGATGATGCTGCCTTACCAATATGAACCTTTAAAATGTAGCTTATAGACTATAGGAGATGTATCTGTTTGCCTTCCATAAACAGGTTTGAAAAGATAAAATTTTATTTATGGTTTCACATTCTTCTTGAAATTCTATGAAACAGAACCAAAATTTCCTCCCATTTTTCCACTTAATCAAGTGAATTAGTGTATTCCAACAGATCTGGTTGGTTTTTTATTTCCATCTTTGTTAGACCAAAGCTTAATACTTGTCTCATGCCTTTGGTGTCCAATGCTGTCCTGGATTTCCTCTATCCATTTCAAATGAAAACGATTTTTATCTAGGAAGATTTGGAAACAGCACCACTGTGATATGCAGCATTTTCTGACAGTAGTCAGAAACTGTCCCTGCGGAATTGTATCCATCAGGCCACTCCTCTGAGACTTATGTTCCCAGGCTCTCTCTGCACATTTTGCCTGATCTGACTCATCTGTACTCCTCTAAAGAACTTAAATCTGTCCTCGAGATTAGTTTACCATCAATGTGTCAATATGAAGTATATAGCCAATGCATTGATTGTTTTAAAAAAAAAAAACACCATGAAATAAGTAGAACCACAGAATAGTAGGAGCTGGAAGGGACCTCTGGAGATAATGCAGTCCAATCTCTCACCTTTTAGACTGCAGATTCTTATACAGCAGCTTGGTCACTATGGTTGCTGTGACTGCTTATCCCTTACAAGATAATAACTAATAAGCCAGTATGGGCAAGGGCCAGTCCTGCCTGACCAGCCTGGTGGCCTGTAATGATGGAGTGACTACATCAGTAGACAAGGGAAGACTTCTCTCTTATGAAGAAAGACTGAGGGAGTTGGAGTTGTTCAGCATGGAAAAGAGAAGTCTCTGGGGAGACCTTATTGTGAGAAAGATGGGGACAAACTTTTTAACAGGACCTGTTGCAATAGAACAAAGGGTAATGGCTTTAATCTAAAAAGGGTAGATTTATATTACACAGAAGGTAGACACTTTTTTACAAGGGTGGTGAAACACCAAAATAGATTGCCCAAAGAGGTAATAGATGCCCCATCCCTGGAAACATTGAAGGTCAGGTTCGACAGTGCTCTGAGCAACCTGTTCTAGTTGCAGGGAGGTTGGACTAGACATTTAAAAGGTCCCTTCCAACCCGAAGTATCCAACAATTCTATGAATATTTTTGCTCTATTCTGCATTACTACAACTAACAGATTTTTCAGAAAACACAGCATCAATTGGTAGAAATTTCCTTTTTACCTGTGTGAAGGCTTATTAGAAGCTTGCTGATAGGAAACAGGTATTGGAGTAAAAAATTTATGATTTTACAAAATATTCCCAGGTTTATTAATTTTATACTTGAGCTTCCCTCTTGACATAACAAAGTTTTTTAGTGGATTCTACAGTGCTAATCTCCTTGGAATTTAGTGATTATCACACCCAAAGTAGATATTAAGTGTGACATTCCAGAAAGGATTATCACCTTCTATCATCTAGCTAAGCAGGAGCTATGACTAGCAATTTTCTTTTTAATGAGAGAATGGACAAATGAGACATTTGGAGTTTCAAATTATACTGCAGCCACCACCACTAGAAGGTGAAGGAGGAAGTTTCTGCAAACATTTGCAGGCAGCAGAACAGAGACACTTCTGGAGGTGGATTGTTCTCTTTCTAGCATACGTACTTACAAGAAACAAATGTAATAAGAGTTGTACTTCATCACAGTTTTCCCAGATGTTCATGGTTTTGATCTATGTATAACTCATCGAGGAAATTATATACCTTTCTCTGCTTGATCTGAAATAGATAGCACCATCCAGGACAAAGATAGTGGGATACATTCGCCTGGGAATGTAATAGTGCTTATTCCATGAAGCTTATGGAGTTTTATGGTTTCCACCAGGGGTACCCAAATGATACCTCCAGCCATATGTGTTCTGCTAGACCTATTTGTCCATCCTGTTCTGTTTCTGGCTGCTCCCTTTCTCAGGAGTCCCTCCAACGCTGACATGGAGTATGCTTTAGCCCTGATGGATAGTTCTGGCAGTAACAGCCCATTCCTGGCTAGTTTTTTTCCCATGAGCCCTTCAGGAACGGGCAAAGACTTAGCTGTGTAAATGTGCTATAAAGTTAACACTTAAATTCTGGACCTGCTGCTCATGCACAGATCAACTTACCATACTGAGTATGTGCTGTAAGTCTACTCACTCAACAGAGAACTTGATCAAGCTAGGACCTAACTGCTGCCACAGAAAAGCTGGATGAGTATTGCTGGTTTAAAGAGTGAATGAAAGCTGAAATTTCCAGGAATGAGTTTGTCTTCATTTTCCATCTTAAAATGAAAATTCTGATATAATGTTTGAAATTTTAAAAAAATATTTATGATTTAATTGTAATAAGTTCATAAAACATTGAATACAATTAAAATCAAGTCCAGTAGTATTAAAAAGTTAAATAATGAAGATTTTAAACAACGGAAATAATAAATGGTAAACACTGAATTAGGAATAAAATGTTTTTAATTTGATATGGAACTTTTTGAGATGTTCACTTGTTAAGCTTGGTATTTTTGCAAGAAAATCTTATCATTCAAAATTTTGAAGAGTTTTTTCTCAACCTTCATACCCAGGAATCATTTGAATAAACAGAAAAAATTTTGTCTTTTTTTCTGGCAGTTTTACATTATTATCACAGTAAAAATGTAACTTCTCAACTACCTTTTAGGAGTTGGTTTGGCTTTGGTTTTGGTGTAAGGGCAATCTTAAAGTTATTTCTGAGTTACAGTACCGATGTTTACAATTTGCTTTGGCTTTTACCTCCTTAATAGTAAGGGTGCTAAGAAAAGGACAATTTCAAATATGTACTACTTATAGCAGTATACCAGCTAGTTGTCTGTCCATCATTTACCATAGTAAGTACCCTACGAAAGGAAATTATATCTATATTGGCTTTTATAATAGTTAATAAACATAAATAAGTGTAGGTTTCGAACATTCAAGAAATTGGTACTACTGTTGGTGTGTTTTGTACTCAGCTGATGAAGTTTTACCTTTATTGCTGCTCCAGCCACTGTGCTCTAATATAACAAAGACTTTTGTAAAGATCTTTTACGTCTTGGTCAAACAAAAAGTGAAAATTAAGCTTCATCTCTAAATATTGAGCTGTTTGGTTTTTGTTTTGTTTTGTGGGTTTGGTGGTGGTGATGGTTTTGATTTTTTTTTTGTTTTTTGTTTTTTTTTTTCTTCTTTCCCCTACAGATTTTTTTGCCATAATGCCTTATCTTGGTCTAAACTATTATCTAGTCTGTTGTGTAGTTAATTCTGTCATTCATTTCTCCGGATTTTTAGAGAGTTGCTAAAAGGATTGATTGAACATGAAGTGACCAAATATTAGTGAAAGTCATACAGTAGATATTTCAGTAAAAGGAACTTGTTAGCTGCAAGTAGGAAAAAAAAATAGTGGTGTATTTCATTAATAATTTTTTCCCCTTTCAAGTAATGATGCCTATAAAAGATGCAATGTATTGAGCATTTCATAAGGTATTCAGAAGCCTATCTATAAAGTATAACGGAGTTTGGATACAAAAAATTAGATTGGAATCTGAATCAAATGAAAAAGCACAGGTCTTTACAATAAGATAAAAATGTAAATTTTACAAGAGCATCAATACACACATTGATCTCCTGTCTCTTTATAGTCTATTAATTGCTGAGGAAAAAGTGTCTTCCCATTTGGATTACAGCTTTCACAGGCATGCTGTAATCACTGGAACAGGGTAATGACTTAATCTCCCGAAGGAGTTATCCCATTGTAGTTTTCTGAGAGATGTTAGGATTTCACCCACGTGGCATACACCATGAAATTCAAATTAAGCAGTGAAAGAGATGTGATTCAATTCTCCACTACCTTCTGCTGGACACAATTCCCAGAAGGACAGTACACGTAAAGAAAGAAGTGAGATAATATCACAGTCGGACTGAAGTAATGTGTTTCCTGCTGGAATGCTTGGATATCATTCTGATGAACATGAATTGAGTGTGAATTCCACATTGACTTCTTCACTTGGATCCAAAGGAAAAGTAGAAATAAATGATGGGAATGTGAACAGATCATCTTGTGAAATCCCAGATATTGCTTAAATTTTCTGCGCACTTGTCCTTTCCCATATGCCTGTTTCACTATTTCTGTCTGCCAAAATAGCACAGATTACCCTTTTTTTTAGTTATGGGCCCTTTGAATTTGCCCCACAACCTTTTGTCTTGATGGCATTTGCTTAGTCCAGTCCTGTAGGTCTGCTTCTCTGTCTGTCTTTGCCAGACCCTATACTACTTCCCTCTCCTTTTATCGCTTAGCACCCTAATCCCTAGTGCAGAATTTAAGTAATGCTAGAAGCCTCTTATGATTTTGTTGTTGTTGTTGATCATGGGGAAAATTATTTGAGAAGAAATAAGGGAACTAAACGGGCTATACATAGAAATGCTCTTGAAAACAATGCAGACTAAAATTTTAGGAGAAAGTGAATGGTTTAAATAGATTTACAGAGACAAACCTAGGAAGTATGTGACATGGCACCCACTGATATATGTGAGAGTGAATAGGAAAGTTAGAAGTATATGACTTGACAGAACTGGAAAATAAAGGCAGATAAACTGGGGACTGGACATTGTAATCCCTATATTACCCGCCATAAGTATCTCTGGGAGATCCAAATGTGGTAACTTGAGTAACTTGTTTGAAAGCTATCTGTAGACTGGTAGGAGTTCAATATATGGTAATGAAAATGGTTAGATGTCTAGAAAAATTGCCTTTGCACAAAAAGAAGAGTTAAATGCAAGATACTTGATATATCTTTGCTAAGCAACACGAAGAGCATTGGTTGGAGAGGAAGCAATGCATTTGTGAGTCATTAAATACTATATATATATAAGCAAGGATATAGAAGAATCATCCATGTCTTTCAGTACTGATGAATAGCTGAACAGTAGAATGGAATGAAAAAAATAAAATTAATATCCAGAAACGGAAGGGGAATAAGCCAAAAGAAAATAATGCAGGGCCAACCAGAGAGAACCCTTGAAGAAAGGTGAAAATAATGTGTATCACTGGCCAAAAAGTCAGTAACTGTCTAGTGAAAGAAGACAGAATTATCACTGGGATGATTGCCTGTGGTATGAGGAAATGGAAAGAAATCAGGTGAAGTAAGAGCAGAAGCTAAGTATACTGGGAAAAGCTGCAATGTTATTACCTGGAGAAAAGCCTTCTAAATTCAGTTACAGAACCTTTACGCTGAAAGGACTTCAGCCAGCAAAGGTCAACATGTAAGGGAGAGGAAATTCATAGCTGACCGCTTAAATGCCTGAGTCATTACAGAGAGAAGTTTAGAGAAATTATTAATAGTTCCTATCTTGTTTGGCCACACAGTGAAAAGGAGCAGGAATACCCTTTGGAATCCATAGGAGTGCAATAAATGTTGAAAAAGTTGAAAAATTAAAAGATCTTATTCACCTTTGCTGCAGTTTACCAAACTTTGGATTAAGTTCCCAGATTTTTCTTTCTAATTTTCTTTTTTTTAAACGTGAGCTAAAAGAGCCATCTGCTTGGTTTTTAGCTGTCGTTAACTGGAGTGAATAGAGGGATCAGTATTAGAAACATTGGCAAGACAAAATTAATATAACTTTTAAAGCAAAATTTAGGTTCTTACCTTCATGTAAGTATGGATTTTTTTATGCTCATACATGGTGAAATTTATGTGACTTTTTTTATCTGCATAAAATTTGAGCTGGTTTTATTAATTTTTTTTTTGCCATAATGCCTTAGACTTTCCAGTCTAATTTGATCTATCCATAATAATCATGACACACTGACAAAATATGAATTGAGTTATCAAAAGATGTCAGAGTTTGTCACGCACATTTCAAGCTTTCTGGTTTGTCTGGATGCAGATGGAATTGAAGAGGTAAAAACAAAACACTAACAAGAAAAATAATCAAGCCCAAAACCAAGCAAGAAAAAACATGCTCTAAAGGTTTCTTTGGAAAACTCAAGACCTCTAGTTGCACTTCAACAAACTGATCTGAAGCTGGCAAAATGCAGTAAAGAAAATAATTATTTTTTTTAAAAAATGTCCCTTTCTCTGGAGAGAAATTCTGATGAGTTCAAATGCCACTTTTTGGGAAGGACAGTAGTGGCAGTTGGGGATTTTTTGTTTGCTTGTTTTTGTTGCAGTCAGTTTTTCTCTAAATATACTGCGCCCTGCAGGTCAAAATGATTTACTTCAGTATTTTGGACATCTGAGTTCTATTCTACTGTTGCCAGTGTGTTTTCAGCTGTGCCAAAAATGAGCAGGTCTGTGGTTCCTTTGTAACATCAAACCAAAGACATTTATCATTGAGATTTATCATGGGACAGCCAGCCAGATGGTTTCGTATTTTAAAGGTGAACTGTTTGGGTCTTGATTAGTTCATGTGATCTTTCAGTTAAAGACAACTGTATCAGCTGCTCATTGGAAAGGGTTTTTATTTTTTTTTTCTTTTCTCTTTTCTCCTTTTTTCCCCTCCTTTTTAGTAATGCAGAAAACATTAATGTAATAGCAGATGTGGCATAAATTGTCATTTTAGAAAGGAACCCAAGTCATAACCAATTCTACTGATTGCATTCCAATTATAATGTGACCTCCTGTTGCTTTGCATTGAAGCAGCATTCATTTCAGACACATGCTGATAAACAACATGCACAATAAATGACCCTTTAGAGGGGCAATTGCAAGACTCAAGTTTGGAATTTTTGCTCATACCAAAGGCATTTCTTTTGCCAAGTTTGTAGTATTAGGCCAGAAAGAATGCATTTCATTATATAGAGACCAGGCTTATTGGGAACAGAGCTCTGTGAGCTTTGAAATGCTTTCATTCAAACTCGGTTCAGCTTTTAAGTCATTATCAATTAAGATATAGACTAGCCATTGTAAGCGCTGAGTGGACAAATGGAAGGTGAGAGTCCTGTCTATTTTCTTACTAAAGCTAGAAGAATCTTCAGCTGTTTCTGTGTTTTGGTTATTGCTAACGAAGATGAGACTACTTATTTGAGCCCGAGTTGTAAATCAGTTTGGAAGTCTCAAAAGAAGACAATTTCCCATGAGATTTCTAGTACTTCCTGGTGCTTGTCTAAGTGGAAGTAACATGACGGTATCTTTTCCTGTAACACTTTGGTACTTTGGATTCTGGTCTTTGCATGACTACACGATGCAAAGACAAGAGGAGAAGCAGATATTTCTTCCCCTGCATCTGAATTACTTGAGGGAATTTTCAGAGTTTGTGCGAGATTTGAAAAGGAACTGAGGCAACGTTTACAATGATAGGTAGATACCTTTCATTAGAGCAACTGATGTAGAAGAAAGAAATAATTAAACTTTTTGGATGCATAGGCCCTTCTTTGTGGCCCTTTGTTGCCAGGCCACAAAACTTAACTGTTTGATCAGCTCATGAAAATTAATAAAATAGACAAGGTCTGAGAGGAAGAGCAAACTTGAAGAAGGACGTATGTCCCTAAAGTTTTGTTTCTCTCTTTTCTCTGCATTAGTTGCTCTACTAAAAGTTATTACCTCCTTTTACAAATGATTTCTTCCCTAAATCCTTACAGTCACATCTGCAACCACACTACTGTTGTAACAGACAATGGCGACATTTCAGTGGAAGGCCAAATCTGATTGTTTCTCCTTTCTCCTCTCCCTGCCCTTAACTTTACCTGATTTATTATACCTGATGAATTAAAATTTTCTATTTTAATTCTGGTGTTCTCAATACTCTGTCTACTCCAATTTAGAAGCCTTGCAATATCTCTGACACACCTCACAGTGGCTTGAGTGACTCTGTGTAGCATGTTCCGAGACTAGAAACCAAAGAAAGGAAGTTGGAAGTCCAAACAAATGTCTAAGATGAGCTGTACGTGGCCTTAAGGGTATTACTTTTTCTTTTTTCTATCCAATAATTGGATTTACAGAATCTTGACAAATGGCATCAGACAGATAGTGAAAATAATCTAGCAGCAGACAAATTTTTAGTGTCTTTATGGGTGATGCTGGATTTTTCTTTTTACTTTTTGTGTTATTTATCTTTAGAGACTGTGTATTTCAATGAAAAACAATATTCTTTTGAGAGGCAGGGTGGATTAATAGATCTACTGTTATACAAAGTCATCTAGCAGTATGAAAGGGGGGTCTCAAACTCCCCTTTTAATTGCCACCTCCTCCACTTGCAAAGTAAAAGTAATATCAGATTGGTACCTTCTGCAGTTGTCACTCTTTACTCAAAATTTCCAGTCCTGGGTACCATTGATGATATATAAATGCACTGATATATTTTAGGCCTAAGATACCTGAGCAGTAGCTTTTCCACTTACTGTTTCTGCATTTTTTCAGTTCATTCTCAGTTGAAAGCTTTTGCCATGCAAGGTTTGACTGCATTCAAGTCAGAGTTTATATTTGTTCTTGGCTTATCACTCTTGGTCTCTTTCATGAGTAATTTAAGTAAATAGAAAAAATCCTGTTGTTTTCACCTCTCATTAAAAGTTTCAAATCATTAAATGTCCCTTTTTATTTCAGTATCTCTTTTTGATAATATTTGTCCAATTGCAGCCATATACTCTTAAAAGTAATTTGGTCCCCCAAGCCCCACTAATTTTTTTTTTTCTCATTTCACAAGAAATTTGTTACATGAACTGACTTTTAACTTGTCTATGAGATTGCAAAATTGCACACAGTTGTAGTCTGTATTGTTCACAGTTGCCTGAAATTAAATCTGTTCTTAATCAAAGTTACTTCATACCTCTCCAAACTGCTTAGGCCTTCTTATAAACTCTGTGGTTTTGAGGAGTAAAATTAGACTGTATGTAAAATCTGTTGCTGGATCAGAACCAGCAGTTCAGATTGTTTAGAAAATGCATGTTCCTTGTTTTGGAACAAATATGGAAGAAATGATAATACATTCTTTAAGTCAAAGCTTCCTTCCAACCTCAGTATTCAAGGACCAATTTTTTTTTAATTTTTTTTTTCACTCAGAGAAGGCAGCATTTTTTTTTTTCTTTTTAAAATAAAGGCAAGCATTCTTATGTATGTATCCATGGTATAGAGTTAAATGACTCTGGGGAACTGGAGAATGGCAAATCAGATTATTTTTTGCTTAATAAGAACAATTTCTTGTTCAAAGAAAATGTGTTGATAAATTTCTGATGTAGGGTTGTTTTTCTTTAAGCTGTAACCTGTCAGACTGCAAAACAAGAGACAGAAAGGCATGCTTTATTGAAATAGTTTGTGCTGTAGATAAGTCAGAAGTAGAAAAGTTATTTCATTGGTATTTCCATACTGTTTACATGAGTTAAGTCTCACGAGCTACCTCTAGGCTATCAGTCCTGGTTCAGTGGCAGATATTTCTTTCAGATAATGTTAAAATCATTTTATACTTAGGACTAGGGTGTTAATTCCACATTGCAAAAATAAAAAGGCAGAAATTTCTCAATTTTTTACATAAGCACTTCCTGTCAAGAATAATTGGAAAACTTTCTGAATTGTTGTGTTAAGATGGAGTACTACGGTGTACAGTACCGAAAAGTCATTGAAGTGTACGCTCCACCCTCCTTACCCATTTAATCCTTGTGTTTCCTTTCGCACATTAGTTCTTTAAAGGTAGGAGTGGTGTCAAGTTGTTGGTTTTTTTTAAGAAATATCATTTAGAACGATGAATGACAGAATCTTAATCCTAACTTTAGTAATTTAAGGCCCTGTTCCGTGCAATGTCACAGCTCTCTATGTGGTTTTAAAGTCTTGGGATGTTTGCTGATTTCAGTAACTGATACAGATATTCCTGTTAGAGCACTTAGAAGTCAGACAAGAATGCATTATGCACAATTTTGCCTCGTGATAACAGTGTGGCAGAACAGGGATGCAGCAATGCTCCTGCAATGTGTATTAGAGATGAATTTAGCATGCAAATAGTAATCAGGAACATCACATTAGATAATCGTGTCAGGTATATATATACATAACACATTTTAAGAAAGTATCAAGTAATATTTTATTTCCAAGGGTCTCTTAATTATTCCTTTGTGGCAGCTTGTATCAGTATGTGTGTGTGTATAAATAAAAGAAAGACAGAAAATAAGTTTGAAGAGATGGAAAACTAATGATTCAAGAAATCACATAGCATCAGATAATTCTATTTTGAAATCGCAGCAGTAGCACCCAGAGGCATAAACTCTCCAAACTGTTAGTAAAAAAACCCCTTTGATATATCCAGTGCTACAGAAGCCTGAAGGCACTCTTTTTTATTAGTGCCTAATGTTTCCTGAAAGAAACATTTAGCAGGCATTAATATATATATATACCTGTTTAATTTTATAATGCAGTTTCTTTGACACTTATTTCCTGATGCTTCATCTTGCTACTTGGCTTTAATGTTTGGCATTATCTTTTCAACTTTGACTGGTCCAGCATTCTTTAACAGTTTGGTAAGCCTGGCAACTAATTTTTACCCTTTTTTCAAGACCGTCTTTTACCTTCACTTTTCCATGCACCTTTTAAAGTGCCCCTTTCTTACCTACTGGGCTATACAGCTCTCAGCAGAGCAGAGTGAAAGCCTGGGAAGCCCATAACCACTTTTCTCAGCCAGGTCGCTAATACTTGCAGTGGGACTTCTCTTCAGCTGTAGAAGGTTATACTAAGCTCTCTTCTCTTTCTCTTCTCTAGTCCCATGGCACAAAGATGGATTAGTTTGTGTTTCAACAAAACTTTCCTCATATGCCTTCTCAGCCTTTTCCCTGTCATTGCATCTATGCAGAAATATGTAGTCTAGGATTGGTGTTCAGAAATGCAATAGGTTTTAAGAGTCTTAGACTAAAAAAAAAATCTGATCACCACAAAGTGAAGAGGTGGAAAACAAATTAAATGGACAGGCATTACTGAACTGCTCATTTTGAAGCATCAGCTGTTGCACCTAATGAATTGGGCCCTCTTCTACCTTTGCCCAAAATAAGATTCATACGTGGTAAGATCTCTATACAGGAAAATATCTCTTCAAAAGTGATATATAAGTGTATGCTTTCATCCTACTGAAGTGAGACTGAAGCACAGTTTTCTGGCAGACTGGATGGAGGGCTGGGATCTCACTTTTCAAAAAAGTTTTGTTTGGGCTGGGCTAACTGCACTGAAGAAATGCTGTTTGGAAAGGACCAGTGTGTGGGTCTGTCATTCTGCTTATAGCAAAATCTCCATCAAAGTGAGAGTTTTGTAGCACTTTTCCTTAAAAAGGATGGAATTTATTTCTCTGAAGTTGAATATGTGAGCATGACTGGGAACAAGGGAAGAAAGGAGGAGCTGCAGGGAGAGCGATTCCTGAGGTTTCAGAAATTGGCACTGAGTTCCTCTTTGTTTCCCATCTGGTTTCAAAAGAAGACGTCTTAGAACACAATAGAAATATTCTCACCTACTTTGTCATTCATTCAAATTGTGTCAATTTGTCAGAGAAAATTTTGATTACATGCCCCCTTGCCCTTTGGAAGATTAAGGGATAAATACTTGGATTGTGATAAAGTTCCTGAGAATGAAGTTGGTCCTGACAGAAAAGCACAATGCAACTTTTGTATGGAAAAATCGAGGTAAAGTATCATTTTAATTTGAGAGGACAACTCACTTCAGTTTAAGAATTTGATTGGCTGATGAGTTTTGACAAGCAATGTCACTTCAAGAAGATTCAGATGAATGAATTCCAGAGGTCAGATATAACAGCTGACTCCAGAATACTGTAACTTTCCCTAGTAATGGATTGATTTGAACCAGAGAAAAAAAAAGAAGAAAAAAAAAAAAACTGGTATGTAATTATGTGGTTAACCTTAGCACTTAGTTTTTTTCTGACTTTGCAAAGCCAGTAATTTAAGAAGGTGATCAGAACAGCCAAAAGCCTCAGATTTTCCCTTTTTCATCCTTATAAAAACCCATCTGATTAATGATGGAACTCAGTAAATTACGACATAAAAAGTCAAGCTGGTAGATTTGGTTTATAGTCTCATGTGTTATTTATTTAAAAATTGGATTGGACTGGAGAACTCCTGACTCTGTGGGTAAAGGAAATATTGGTAGATGGTTTTGAAAAGGGGGAGATGCATAACCATATACTTGTTTCTATTAATTTGATGAATTGAAATAAAGTATCATGTTTTTGCAACTGGGGACTGAGTAGGTAGGGAAGAGGGAGCTTGATTCCTTGCGCGCTTCCTTAAAACTGCTGCAGTAATTCTGTGTGTTAGTCTTTGGGCTTGCATATGTGAATTATGCATACTTTTGTGTGTTACCTGTTCATTCAAGCTCTACATTTGTGTAGAAAAGTTGTTTTACGTGAACGCGCAAGGGTATGATAAATGCTTCCCTTGGTCTCTAATCCTGTTTAGATTTGACTTTGTATCTGTTTTGGTCAGTCTGTGACAGGGTAAATAGGGTATTTTATAGCAACTTTAGGAAAACTCCACAAGAAATCTACATCTGCAGATTTTGGCAACAGGGAGTATTTTCAGATTAATTCTCAATATTTCCTTTTATACAGCTTGGTTATTCATTTTTAAGATTACTTTTTATTTTCTGCCATATCTTTATTTGAATTATGTTACAGTTCTCTGCTAGTTTGTGTAATACAAACTCATGAAATAGGCACATGGACCCCTGAAGCCATGACAAAAGGGATCATTAGAGCCCAAATCCTAAAAGGTTAACAATATTTGCTGGACAAATTTTTAATAGGCTATAGGTCACTAAATGTTTTTATTTGTTATTTATTTCTTATGGCTTTTGGTTTTCCTACCCTTTTCCCAAAACATTATATCCTGGTTTAACGTTCCCTCTAACAAGTTGTGACTTGGGAAATGGTTTAAAGGGAGGAGTTATTGCCAGCAGGGTTCCAAAAATACAAACTGGTGAAACTATTTGAAGTAATCATCATTGCTCAAAGCTTAGATTTTTCTCTTTAAAAATGTTTTTGAGCAGGAATCTTCTGTCTTTAAGTCAATGAAGAGTTTTGCTGTTGCCTCTATTGATTAGTCAATTGGTCTGTTTCCACAGAGTGGGGATGGCAAAAATGTATTTGTTACTATTTTTAGTGTATTACCAAAATTAATAAAATTTTAGTTTAATTCACTTGCAAGACTTCTTTGATAAGCTACTGTTGGCCTTTCTGATCAGCATTCCAATTTTTCTTCTTTCTGGTAAAAGAATTTAGATTCAAGCTGTAATCCAGACAGCAACTTTGTGCCGTTGTTTGGCCTCCAACAGTGACCTGTCAGTTCCCCCTCCCTCCATTGCCATGTTAGTAATTTTTCTCTTTGGAAGTCTGCATTTTCAAAGGTACATCCACCTGGCACACAAGTTTTAGGTAAGATTTGGCTGAAAACTATTTCCAACAAATAAGAACTCTTATTGGAAACTGTGTTTTCCACAATGATGGTTTTAATATCTCTGTGTGTGAGATGGGGTGGTAAAGGAGAGTGGGGTAGACCAAGGTATAGATTAAGGTATGTTGGAACAGTGCCACATGGAAATTGTAATTTGGTTCCCTTGTGTCCTCATTCTCTTTGATGGTCTATGAGTCTCAGCTGGACTAGAAATCTATTTTATAGGCACATTTCTCTCCTTTACAAGCCAGTAACGTGTCAATAAAGTAACATAGTACATTTTCAATTCATTGGCAATTAAAAATAATTGAAAAAGCTGGGAAATTTCAAAACTGCTTTAAACCAATATTGAAAATGTTTAAAATATACAAATACAATATACAATACAAACAACTAGGGTTTGGTTTACTGTTTCTCCCTCTTTTTACCACATTTAAATCAAACTGATGCATTCACAAAGCACTTCAGTGTCACTAATCCTCTGTTTTGTTTTCAAAGGAGTTTTGTGTCAGAAGTTTTGCTTGGCATTGAGCCTATATCATGATGATGCTTACAACAACTAATTTTATAGAAAATAAATATTAGGAAATGTATTTAAAAAAAAAGGTGCTTTACTCATCTCTTAGTGTTTATCTCTTAGTTTGCTTTTTTTGTATTGAAGAGCAAAAAGACAACTTTTTTTTTTTTCAGTGTCAGTAATTTGTTTACTCAGTACTTGTAATTACTTCAAATCTAAGAGCTGAAGGTATTTTTTTCCTCCCCAGTCTTCTTCTTAAGGACTTAGTTCTTGTCCTTTAGGAATTTCCATCTAAACATGAGGAGGAACTTTTTTACTTTGAGGGTCACAGAGCCCTGGAACAGGCTGTCCTGAGTCTCCATCTCTGGAGACGTTCAAAACCCGACTGGACACTCTCCTGTGCAACCTGCTCTGGGTGGATCTGCTCTGGCAGGAGGATTGCAATAGATGATCTCCAGGGGTGCTTTCCAACCCCATATCATTCTGTGAGTTTAGAGAGTATCCAGTATTCTCTAACTATATTTTGAAAATGCATTTCGCACAGTGTGTCTGCATGTTCAGCCAAACAAGGGATTATTTATTTCTTTCCCCCCACTGTAGGTTAAATTTAAAGTTTTTTTCTAAGTGGAGTAGCCTTATCCATCCTGTACTCCAAGTACAGTAAAAACAGTGCTCCAAGTTTTTTTCATTGACTTGTTCATGCCAGCTTCCAAAACTTTCTTCTAAAGGTTGTGTTACCAGAACAGGATGAAGAGCCTTTATCACATGTTTCTTTCAGTATTCAATACTGAATATTTCGTTCACTGATAGTATTTTATATTACCTAATGTAAGTGCTAATAATCCGTGAAAACAATTGTACCTTTGCTTATCTTGTTCTTTATTTTACTATAACGGTTCCCCGTTCATTTACTGGCTGTTCAGGTCACCCCCTTATTATTAGTTCTTTGTCTTCAAGATTGGACGCGCAATAAGGGGGTCCCATTTCCCCTTCTGGCTGCTACTCTTAATTGTCATTCATTTTTTTTAATTGTGTTTTCTGGACATTGTCCCACTTCCATCTCTCCTGTGGCTGATATTATCTATGTCATGTTGTCCACATTAATTACCACTAGGTGGAAAACACCTAGCCACATGTACCTCACATTTTGTTACTTGAATTAGGTGCCTTGCAATCCATAACTCTGAAATATATTGAGCTGATATCATGTGCCTGGCCCTGTTAGTTTCAAAGCAATTTTGGCAATAAAAATGTTTTGTGGTTTTGGGCATGACACTAACATTTGTTTTCCCTTAGTTCTTGTTCCGTTTCCTTGATAAAAAGTCTTTGATGCCCAAGGGGGTGACCTTTCCCTTCATATTTCCATAAACAGAGTATTCACATAGTTGCTTATGAAATTGCATGTGTAGCCCGCCTGTTCACAATCTGCCTTTTGGTCTCTGTGCTTTGGCTGAGTTTTGGTGGCCCTGTTTTCCCTGCGTTCATGTTAGAGACTCTCCCTCCCAGTCATATCTCAGTTACCAAAAGCTTGCAGGACAGTGGGAAGTTTTAAATCAACAACTGACTTTACAAGGCAGATTTTTATGGCTGTCACACAAGACGTTTTGCTTTTTTTTTTTCCCTATTTTAATGTCTCACTACCTGACTGGTTTCCCATCAGCTGAATAACTGCCAGTCTGCCAGTTATTGCTATATTATTCTGGAGGGTTTCGTTCTAGTGGGTTGCTTCATTTTTTGGTGGTTCTTTTTTTNTTTTTTTTTTTTTTTTTTTTTTTATCCTCCTCTGGGTCTAGATTACTTTGCTGTCTCTTTTGTGCTGCTGGAATCCAACAGCAAAAAATGCTTTTAACAAGGAATGTTACTCCTGGAGAAAGGCAGGGCCTAAAATATTCCTACTTGTATCAGCTGTCATCTTCCAAGAACATTTTTATACCCATTTGCTGATACAGAGGTATCAAATTCTTTTGAAATGTCACACTGTAGGAGGTCTTAAACTTAAAAGACAAAATCATATAAGATTTCTACATGCTACTCAACTTCACATGGGATTCTTTCAGATGCAAAACATGGTAGACATACTTAGTAAGATGTAAACTTATAGAAGGGATGGGCAGACTAAGCTATTTGAAGAAGATTGCATAATACCTGACAGATCATAGTTTGTAATATTTAATCCACTTGGAAAAAGAAAAAACATTTTTAGGAGCGCACTCCAATTTTTTTCTTTATTCTTTTTTTAAAAAAAGGGTACCCCATAAAAATGTTATAAATAACAAGTCGTTGATAACATTATATATTTATAACATTATATAAAACTTTTATAAGGCTTTATATAATGCTATAAAAATAACATTTAAAAATTTTTTTTTGACTGGAGAAAAATGTTGGTAAATTAGATAACTGAAACCACCTAGATGCCAGGTCTCTGTCCGGCAATATCACTAAAGTTACATGTCTATATACATACTGAATCTCACTGTGGTCAAGCAGTGGTACAAAGCCCTGCGGAGAGCAAAGAAGCTATTTGAGGTTGGGATGGCTTCTCTACCCTACCTGCAAACAAGGAAAACAGAGGTGCTGGCACAGCATAATCTGCCATAGAACCATTATGTCATAGTGATTAGCGGTTTTATAATACAAAAGATGTCCCTTATCACCAGTTAACTATATCATTTGCTTTAGGGCACTAGCATCATATATTGCAATTCTGGAACCAGCATAGGAGAGAAGTTTCTGTTTCCCACCTGACAGGTCGACGTGAATAAAAGCTATCGAAAAGTTAAAAATAAATTTATAAGCTAGTGGTTTTTTTTATAAAAAGAAAACAAAACAACAACACAAAGACTCAAAGGAAGAACATCAAAAACTCCAAGAAGCCTGCCACTGGTTCAGTGTAGCATTTTAGCAATTTATATGGATCGTTTAAAGACAGAACAGATGCCTTATGGTTTTGCTGTTCTCCCTTTTAATGTAAGGGAATGGCCAGTAACGGCCTAGAAGTTGCATTTGTACCAGTCATCCCACAGCGGAAATGAACTGTGTCTAAGTACCAGGTGATGGAGCATTAGTAGATATTACAGGTATGTTAATGGGAGGTATATTGGGAAAAGGAAGTTGCTACAGTGAAAAGATGAAAATGAATTTCTTTTGCAAAGTGAGAGGCACTGTTCTAATGTACTTTGCTCAGCATTTCACTGGAGGCTTATGATTTTGAGTATATAGAAAATACTGTGGTGGTATGTATTAGCTGTGTTCAGATTTTGGACTGTATTTCAGTTTGCTGTGTATGTATATGTATAGATATACATTTAGGGGAGTGATGGAAGGATAGAGAAAGTATGATTTAAGTATCACAAATAAATTAGACTGCGTTACTATGGATCAGCCTTTAGTTTTTTCAAGAGTTAAGTACTTCCAAATGGAAACCAAGTTGAGTTCAGAAATTCTCACTGCTTGCTTGCTTACGAGGAGTGTATGAATATAATAAGTAGAAAACATTAAACAATAAAAGTAATAGCCTCTATGGGAAAGGGAATTATTTTCTCTTGAAACCATGATGTCATGGTCTTACCTCACCTTTAGTTTCAGCCAAGCAAATAATGTGTACTGAGCTCTCTATCATGTACCATTATAATTAGCTCTGTCAGGTCTTAGCCCTGCAACCCTCATGCAGATAATATGATAATATGTCTTCATAACCAAGTGACCTTACATGCACAATATTTCTCCCCTTATGAAGATTGCATGTCAATAAAGTAATTGAGTCTCAGAGGCTGCAGCGAGTGAAGATTTAGATGATTGGACTTTCAGGGCAGTGATGTATGACCGTTATTATTCTACTTGTCAGAGAGCTGCGTACAAGCGAGGATGGTCAGAGGATGACAGGGATGAAAGGTTGTGTTTCATTAAAAAAAATATTGCTGTTAATCACCACTCTATTCTTTTCAAAGTCATGGAGGAAAGAAACTCCTTTTTCATTTTAGCTCTGGTTAAGAATTTAAACATGAAAACGTAGCAGGCTTTCAGAGCCCAGTTATCCAGCTTCATTATTGCTTAATTAGGGAAATAAATTATTATTTCAGTTAATAAAATACAACAAAATGCTAGACACTGAGACCACCTGTATACTTTTATCACATCGTTTCAAATTAACATTAAATGCATCATGCTAAGCTTTAAATCACATTTTGCCTACAGCTTTAAGTAATTATAACAAGTGCTATGAAGCTGGTACAAAATCAAACCATACTGAATTCAACTATTTTTGCTTGTACTAATTTGTTTGGACAGTTGCAGTGCTTGAAACATTTATATTTCCATACTTTGTAAAAGCAAATATTTTTTTTCTCACCAAGCTGTTTTGTAGCTGTAAATTTATCTTATGATATCATAACAGCTGGAAACTTGTAGCTTGACAAGGTTTTGTTTCATATTTAAACAGCTCAGAAATTATGTTTGAAACATAATATATTTCTTTCTCTCTGTGAGACTTTTCTCATTTTGTTGCACATTATCTTGGAAGTATCTGCAATATATTTTAAAGCAGATTATTTATGCAATCGTTTACTTAATAATTCCTAATGATTTATATGTGTAGCAAACCTTTCTTATATACATAAAAAAAAAAAGACCCAAACTATCCCAAAATAGTATTTACTGGCGAGTGCGATGTAATGAAATACAAATGTATGTTTTGGAAGGCTGATGAGGAGAGAAGCTTGACAGTGCTTTTAGTGAAGTGGAAAATCCTAATAGAAGCACATCTTTTCTGAAGAACTAGTTTCAGAAGTCTTTAAATCTTCACAGTTAGGAAATTGTCCGAGATATAGCAGCTCTGACAGAGAAAGAGCTTATCAGATTAATTTTGGCTGCATGTAGTAAAGCAATAATTTATTAACTAAAATTAGCACTGCATCTTCTCAGGATTGAGTCCCATACGCACAAACGTCACAAAAAGATAATTAAATCCTTGCATTAAAAAAACTAAGTTCTTTTACGCTTCCTCCTGAACACATCCTTACCCTAGCACGTAACTGTAAAGATGGGGAGTCAAGTTTGTTTGCAAACTTATCTCCCCTGTCATTAATGATCTGTCGACAGTAATGCTCCATGTCATACAGGCCCCATTGTTCCATGCACTGTAAGCAAAGGGATGTTCTCTGTTCCAAGATAAAATGGATATTGGAATAAGAAAATAGAATCAAAAAAAATTACAAATGTTTAATATCTGTATTGCCATTTTGTTGGTTAGTGGCAGTCAGGTGCATGAGCCTTGAGTTCTGTTAGATAAACTGACTGCTGCTTCTCTTC
Organism: Nycticryphes semicollaris; assembly: GCA_013400055.1. Lineage (NCBI taxonomy): Eukaryota > Metazoa > Chordata > Aves > Charadriiformes > Rostratulidae > Nycticryphes > Nycticryphes semicollaris. The sequence goes on from VXBJ01007802.1 coordinate 563,807, forward strand.
CTCCTGCATGTAGCATTAGGAGTACAACTGTTGGTAAACCAAGCAAAATTCAAACTTCATACTTAAAGTTGGTGTTTGTGGCATGGGCTTTCTTGAGTCAAATCACTATCCTGTTAAGTCAGCCACGGCATTAACAAGGACGTTATTTGCTTTCACTGATGTGGCTGCAGAATAACATCATTAAAGCACTGAAAGTCCTGAAGTGCTCAAAATGCGCAGGGATCGCTAAGGAACTGGAGGCAAATGAAGAATTTACCAAAACTAACTTAAATAGCAATGCAAAAAGGAGAGCTAATGGCCCATTATATTTCTATATGCCCTTTTAGATAAGGGAAGAAGACTGATACCTCCCAGTCAAATGGAAGACTGACATGAGTGATCTGACTCCTCTATCAATGTGACATCTGACTCACTGTTAACAGTTATTGCTGTTGATAGGCACACCCCACACAGAGAGCCAAATGCAGTACTTTTGATCCCTTGTTCTTTTATTTCTATCCCTTCTCCCTGTTTTCTGTCACAATGTCATGTTGAATCATTGTTTGGTGGCACATGCAGGACCTCTCAAGTACTGAGGTATGAGACTTCAGGAACCACATTGAAATGAATATAATAATGAGAACCAGAAGGCAGCACAAATCTGCTTCTCAGGGAAGAAGGCGGCTAATAAGTGTTGTAAGTGGGTTCTGGGGAGAAGAACCAGAGGTGCATCCTGTGGACAAGCAGGTGTAGACGGGCTTTTCTCAGTGTCCAGTTAAAGGCACACTGAGAAGATCAGTGCTGATGCCTGTCACTTTGTAGACATCGAGATGCTTATTTGAGAAAACAGTATAGTCAGTGGCTATCTTGTAATCAACCCTGATATGAAAGACTGAACTATATTTAAAAAACAAAAAAAAAAAAACCAAAAAAAACCCAAACAAGACTGTGCTTTTTAGATGTCTCTGTCTTGCTGCCTCAACTTTCTGTATTCTCTTTGAAGGGAATGGATCTATATCTTCCTCCTCTGTGGCTTTCAGTAGACTTACTACTTTATGATCCCAAACTGACTAGATCTGTGCATATTTATTCAACATGCACACATAATAAATGCTCTTTTCTCGCACTGTTAAAGCACTTAGTTGAGACTTAGCTTTCACATCAATTAATGGTGCTTTCTTTGTATGCCTGTTTGGAGGGCAGATTACAAAATTTCTTTCTGATTTTGTAAGTTTGTAGCTGGAACTGTGGATACTTGTTCCATTTTATCTGAGTCGGAAAGTTTGACAATGATGAGGAGTTTGAAAAATATTCCAGCTATAGCCTATTTTTGTATGTGTTGATGTGTGTATATACATGCTCGCATGACAATAATTCTATTTACAGCAATAGCAACAGCAATGATTGATGTGGCCTAAGTGTTTCCATTTGCTTATAATTATATGACATTTTTAGCTCTGTGAGATAACTTAGAGTCTTATTTCTGTCCAGAAGCGAAGGTTCTTTGAGGATTTTTTGCTGTTTTCTAATATTTAATCAGATAATTCCATTTTTTCTGCACATGCTTATAGATTAATGCAGTCCAAAGCTGTTCAGACTGGCTTGATGTTCTTGTATCTCACAGGTTTTGCATTTCTTATAATTATCCTGTAACTGCACTTATTCAGTTGTATTTGCTAATGTCTGTCCTCCACAAAAGCACTGACTTTATTCAAAAATGTAGACTCCACCAATTTACCTGATGGTCTGTTAATCACCATGTGGCAAAAAACATATCTAATTTTGCCTGGTTTCCACTTTCAGCCCTGAGATTTACTTTTGTAATATTAATACTGAATATTAGCCCTTCAATATTTAGTATTTTGTCCTTGTGTAGGGTAGTTATGCAGTGTAATGAAATAGCCTCCCAGTCATTTTTTATTTTTTTTCATAAAAGAAAAGTGTTGTGGTGTTGAAACCCTTCAGTCTGTGGTATTTTCCCCAATCCTTAAGTACAGATTGTGGCTCTTTTCTTCACCGTTTCTAATATTTCAACAAGCTTTAAAAAAATATGGCCATCAGAACCGTTGGTACTAATCTAGTCTCATGAATGAACAGAAGTAAAATAATTCACCACATCTACTCTGCTCCTTTCTTCTCTCTATCTCTTTAACCCTCAAAGTCAAATCAATTACTTTTACCCATCTAGGACTTTCTGTTGAATTGCTTGCCCACTGCATTCCCTAAATTATTTGCAGAAGCTCCCTTTGTGTTATACAGTCTCATATTTTATGAATACAGCCAGTCCTTCCTCAATCCCTGATAAACATCCTCAGATGATGATGACACATTGATGACTGGTATTTCAGCCAATTTCTAATAAACTTTGATTTTATTACTAATGCATGGGACTAATTTACTATTAGTTATTAATATAATTGTATTAATATATAAAATACTTATATTTATATATATTTTTATATATATATATGTGCGAGGTCCTGCATGTTCATTTGGGGTGTTGGTTGGTAACATGATCCAGCAATTTCCGTTTGCAGCCAGAAAGCCAACCATGTCCCTGGGGTGCATCAAAAGCAGCA